>JBBBDQ010000967.1:2980000-3022500 GCA_037127315.1 Ascarosepion bandense
ATTGGAAAAATTATTAAAATTAAATTAAAAATATCCATATATATATATATATATATGTATATATATGACCATGGAGTGAAGTAAAGCGTATACAGTGAGTGCTAAGGGATTTTCCGATGTATTTAGCCCTCATCATGGTATCTATGTTGATGACACAACCCTTTGCTCCTGTCTCGACCCTAAGACTCATCGTTCCTATGAGCTCAAACTAGCGGCTGATGTCAAAAGCAGCCTTCAGCCCTTTATTAAATGCCGCAGAAGATGGCTTATCAACCATGAAGCAATAACCATCAATTAAAGTTACACTACTACTAACCACGGCTATATCATACCCGATTTTGAAAATATTAAAAACATATTAAATATAAATCTTTATTTGAAATGTTCTACATGCAGGCAGTTCAAAATGCGTACGTTGAGTTTACATTAATAGGAATTGAAAAACATATTATTTAGGTAAGAACATCAGGTACTGAAGATTTAATTAAATTGTAATTAAAATGGCGTCATGTGCACTGGGTACTATATACCTATGGTTAGAATTCTTGGGTTAATTTTAACTCATCAGAAAATAAGATGCTCCCTATCAATCATCTGAGAGACTCCTGCCTGGCTACTATTAACATGGCTAATGCTAACCTTCAAGAAAATGCCTACGTGATCCATTTCAGACAAACGGTCTCGGGTGACAGGAAGTGGAAAAATAGTATTCAATCCATTGTTAGGCCAGCTGCTAAGAAAGTTAGTTCTCTGTGTCAGGTGGGACCATTTTAATCTCCGGCATCTATCTTGCCTATTTATAACTAGCAGTATTTGATTAAACTGTATTACACACACACACACACACATATATATATATATGTACTAGCAGTGTTGCTCGGGTGTAATGAAAGCTTTAAAACTAATCCATGGTCCTAGACTCAGCCTAAAGAATATTTGAAATAAAATGATTGCAACAATTTACCAATCGCACTTATAATATATATATATATATATATATATATATATATATATATATATATATTAAAATCGGATTAATTCAAGGATGACAAATTGAATAATTCGAGGATAACACAACACCTCAGCTGAGGTGATGTGTTATCCCCCGTGGGGATTTTCATTTCGAAATAGTCATTCAACATCCTTCAATTAATCCTTTTTTAATTTATATTTGCTCTGTAATATTTTATTACATGGAGCTCTCTTCCTGTATCATTTTTTAATATTAAAATAAAATTGTTAATATTAATTAGGATCGGGTTTTTAGAATTTACCTTCCTGCTTTTTCCGCTTGGATTAAAGTATCTGAATATATATATAGTAGCAGTGTAGCCCGGCGTTGCTCGGGTGTAATGAAAGCATTAAAATAATCCATGGTCTTGGAGCTCAGACTCTTTGGACGTTGGCGCGAAAGACTAAAAAGCAATAGTTGTTTCCAGTTAAAGCAAAACCGTAGACTGAAAGAAAAATGAATGGATGTAAGTCAAATTTTGATTTCCTGGTATCGATATCAAATAAGATTTTTTCGTCGTAAACTGAATTTTGAAGACTAAATAAGTCCTCTGAGTAAATGGTATCATGGCTGAGACTAAGAACTACTATTATACCTACTTAGAGCCAAACCCGAAGTAAAAACTAAAATAAAAGGGCTTAAAAAATACAGACATACAGACAGATAAACACACACACACACACACACACACACAAACATCTTGCCTTGTATATATATATATATATAATATCGATTTTATATATATATATATTTTCTATTGTAAGAACTGCAACCTTGAAACTTCTGAATATCGTTTCTTATGTCTTTGGTTATGAGTGTATCAAATTTGATTAAAATCGGACCATTCCTTCTATAACCCGATTTTTTCGATTATCCATTTTCGATATTTATCGGGAGTATATCGACACAAAACCTAGCTAAGAACACTCGCAGATGCTTATAGTACAACTGTGTAAATTTTCAAGAAAATCGGTTCAGCCGTTTCCGAGTCTATAGGTAACGGATACATACACACACACAAACACACACACACACACACACACACAGACAAAGTTCCATAAGTTTAGATGTTCTGAAAAAAAAATTAAATACCAGTGTCATTCAAAAATAAGGTGAAATTTTCGGTATAAGGACTTCTAATACAAATAGAAGCTTATTTTTTATTTTCAACGTCGTCTCCCATCAGCGTCACACACTTTTCTCATCTGTGCACGAGCTTCCGTATTTCCTCAGCGTAAAAATCTTTGGACTGATGTCTCAGACAATCGCTCACATCTCTTTTGGAATCATCGTCACTTTCAAACTTCGTGCCTCTCGTGAACGCTTTCAATGGACCAAACAGGTGAAAGTCTGAAGGGGCAATATCTGGGCTTTAAGGTTGATGAGGAAGCTGATTTCCCAACAGATAGGCTCAACGTCCTTGCATTGTCATCCGCTGTCACCCTTGTGCCAGACTGAATGAGGTCGGCTGAATTCAAACTAACGTTTCCTATAGGAAACCACCGACTGATCTGGCGTGTATTAGACCGCTCGACCACGAAAGACTTACAGTTAAACAAAGCCCGTAATAATGTCTTTAAACACATATTTTCGTGATTTTTCGAAGAATTCATATCTGCTCTGTTTTCGCATCCTAATGTAAACAAAGATTGTTTTTCATTAAATTTTATGAAATCAGATGCGAAATGGATTAATTCCGGCATTTTTTTAATTTGTTTAAGTCCTTCTGGGTTGTGTGGTCTAAGACATGTCAGATCAATTGACGCAGGTTCGAATCCTGCTGTAAGACGCATATTTTCCTAAGATTTATCGATTATTCATACCCGCAGATATAAATAGATATACCGTTTAATTAAAAAAAAACAAAAAAAATCAGAACACCTGCTCAAATACGACTATCCATTAAAAATACAGTTTAAACAAATAAATTAAAAATAATATGTTGGAGTTAATTTATTTCGTAACAGATTTCGTAAATAAACATTATTCTCTCTTATTATCAGTGCTAGCATTGATTGTGAAAATTACCCTTTGCGACTAGATTTTCCGTGTTTCCTTGCTATGTCATCTATAAAATATTTTATTTATATAAGTTATTAAAATTTTCGATCGTTTCTAGTTTTTTTTTTTTTTGCTTTGTTTCATAAATTCTCTTCCTGAAAATTGGCGACATTTTTATAACCATTTGTGCGCACCACCCGATGTGATTGGGCCGTTGACTTTCGAAAAAGTCCCGACAGGAAAATCACACAACGAAGCTTTGCCGTCATTTTAAGTTTTAGAAAGCTAATTTAACCGACAGGTTGCCTTCAATTTCTGTTGAGATCGCTGGAATAGTGGACATTGATTTCAATCCCATTAACTTCTGTGGATCGCCCCTTAGTTCACAGTGAATTAAGACATTGGCACACTCAGTTTTGAAAGTTATTTAATTAATGGATCAAATCAGCAGAAATTGATTCCTCACAGGTAAACAGCACGTCTACAATAGAAAGGCAGTTGACACTGATCTTAGTGTCTATGGAGAAATGAGGAATTTACTACATAGACGAGTGGTCTAAGCGCCAGACTCAAGGTAGTAATTATACCTTAAAAGCACATATGGGTTCGATTCCCAACCATTTCAATGTAAGTATATATTGGATGTGCAGTGGATATCGCTTCAGAACGACAAATCGGGAACCCGAGTTCGAATTCCAGCTGAATTCATTGCATACACTTACGCACAAATAGCATTGGGAAATGTATGAATCCGTCTCTTCCCCTAATTAATAGATTAAATAATAGGACAGATTGGGTTCTATAGCCTTGGCTGGCAACCAGTCTACAGCAGAAAGCAATGGCAACATACTGCGGGATAATCTTCAGCCCAGTCAGTCATGTCTCTTTCGAGACATGATCGCCCAAGGCGTGTATCACGTATGGCCCTTAACTGCCTGAATATAATAGTTGAAAATATTATTAAGGCTTCCACTGGGAATGAAGTAGGGGATCAGTTTTATATTGTCATGAAGTAATAAACCGATCCCCCAATAATTACTATTTAATAATATAATAGATCTCTTCCCCCTCTAGCTATGAGACAATTAATAGGACAGATTAGGTTCTATAGCCTTTGCTGGTAACCAGTCTACTGCAGAAAACAATGGCAACCTACTGCGGGAAAATCTTCTGCCCAGTCAGTAATGTCTCTTATGAGACATGATCGCTCAAAGCGTGTATCACGTATGGCACTCAATTGACTGACTGAATATAATAGTTGAAAATATGATTAAGGCTTCTACTGGGCATAAAGTGGGGGATCATTTTTATATTGTTATGAAGTAATAAACCGATCCCCTAATAATTACCACTTAATAATATAATACATCTCTTCCCCCTCTAGCTATGAATCAAATGACATGACAGATTGGGTTCTATAACCTTGGTTGGCAACCAGTCTACCGCAGAAAACAAGGCTTCCACTGGGAATGAAGTAGGGGATCAGTTTTATATTGTCATGAAGTAATAAACCGATCCCCCAATAATTACTATTTAATAATATAACAGATCTCTTCCCCCTCTAGCTATGAGACAATTAATAGGACAGATTAGGTTCTATAGCCTTTGCTGGTAACCAGTCTACTGCAGAAAACAATGGCAACCTACTGCGGGAAAATCTTCTGCCCACTCAGTAATGTCACTTTCGAGACATGAACGCCCAAATCGTGTATCAGGTATGGCACTTAACTAACTGACTGAATATAATAGTTAAAAAATGACTAAGGCTTCTACTGTGCATAAAGTGGGGGTCCGTTGTATATTGTTATGAACTAGTAAACCGATTCCTCACTTATTACTACTTAATAATATAATGCAACTTATCACCCTCTAGCTATGAGACAAATAACACGAAAGATTGGGTTCTATAGCCTTGGCTGGCAACCTACTGCCGGAAAATCTTCTGAGATATGATTACCCAAAGCGTGTATCACGTATGGTACTTAACTGAGTGAATTTTAAATTAAATTTGACTCATGAAGACATGCTAGAATAAGCGAAGATAAAAAACAGAAACTGGTTAGGGGACAATTTTACAGACCGTTTCTGAAAATAAATGGTGACTACATTCTAACAGTTATGATAATATTTGCAGCTTTATTATAAGGAAACATTGGACAGTCATTAATTGAGGAGCCAATGCTACACGGGTTAGGCTTTTCTGTGCATCATGGCCATCGGGCTAGGATCATTGTGTTTAATCAGTTCTTTTAATGTCGAATGCTAATGGCAAAATCGGGCTGCTGTGTAACTCAAGGTAAGCTTTTCTTTACTCCCTGGTTATTGTGATAGGATCAAAGCGTAGTGTCTGTTCTCCGCATCACTAGTGGTAATCGTAAAATAGTCGTTTCATTATTCTCTCTGTTATAATAAAGGCTGTTGTATACACACACACACACACACACACACACACACACACACACACACACACACACACAGATATTTTATAATAAAGACCGTTGTGTATATATATATATATATATATATATAAAATAATAATAATAATAATAATAAAGACCGTTGTTATATATATGTTATATATAGATATATATGTTATAATAAAGGCCGTTGTATATATATATCATAATAATAATAATAATAATAATAATAATAATCATAATAATAAGGATGACCAAAGGAATTACATTTCTTCTACCCAAGAATGGTGACACAAACAACCCGAAAAACTACAGACCAATTACATGTCTTCCGACAACATATAAACTATTAACATCTATTTTAACAAAACAGACATATTTATTCTTAGAAAGAAATGACATGATACCGCTTGAACAAAAAGGGTGCAAACGTGGCTGTTATGGTTGTAAAGACCAATTGCTGATTAACAAAATGATCCTGGAAAACTGCTACAGTACAAAGAAAAATCTTAGTACAGCCTGGATAGACTATTGAAAGGCATTCGATAGTGTGCCACATGACTGGATTTTAAAGACTTTAAATATATACAAGATATCGCCCGTCATCATCAATTTCATCAAACAGTGCATGTCTATATGGAAAACAACCCTTTACCTCAATCATATAAATGGAACCTATAAGTCTGATGAAATAAACATCAAAAGAGGTATATTTCAAGGTGATTCTTTATCTCCCTTACTATTCTGCATATCATTAATAGCACTAACCAGTCAACTTAATAAGACAGAATGTGGTTATAAAATAGGAAAAAAGAAAATAAGCCATCTATTTTACATGGATGACTTAAAGTTATATGCTAAGAATGATAATGAGCTGGAAGGTCTTCTGCAAACTGTAAAATGCTTCAGCGAAGACATTGGAATGAAATTCAATTTGAATAAATGTGCTAAAGCTACAGTTTTACGTGGATCAATACAAGAAACATCCTCAATTAGCCTAGACCCTGCTGTAACAATAAAAGAATTGAAACCAGAAGAAGCTTATAAATACCTAGGTGTAAATGAGAGTGAAAACATTCACCATAAAAAAATGAAAGAAATAGTGCGTAAAGAGTACTATAGAAGGCTACGAATGATATTAAAAACTGAATTAAATTCACAGAACAGAGTTATGGCCATTAATAGCCTTGCAATCCCAGTTGTCCAATATAGCTTTAACATCTTAAACTGGACTCTAAACGACATCAGGCGAATGGATGCTAAAACAAGAAAGCTTCTTTCTAAGCATAAGATGCATCATCCAAAGGCTGATGTAGACCGTCTATACATACCCCGTAAAGAAGGTGGAAGAGGTCTTATTCATCTGGAATTGTCATACAAGACAACAACTATTGGCTTACTAACATACATAGAAACAACAAAGGATTGGATGATACAATTAGTAAGGCAACATGAAGAAAGAAAGAAAAAATATTCAATAATAAAAGAAGGCAGTAAATTCAAACAAGATTTACAGTTAGTAGATTTTGTAGAAAAGCAGTACGGAAGCCAAGAGCCGGCTATTGCGGCAAAGAATATGAAAATGAAAGCCAAAGATAAAGCTCTTGAACAGATGAAACAGCGCTGGCAAGACAAACCTCTGCATGGCCAATATCCAGTACGTGCCAATAAATCCAATGTTGACAAAGTTAATACTCATCGATGGTTACGTGCATCTGGATTAAAGTCTGAAACTGAAGGCTTTATTCTTGCAGCACAAGACCAAAGTCTTTTCACGAGAAACTTTCAGGCAAATATTATGCATAATAATATGGATCCAAAATGCAGGTTTTGTGATAAACACCAAGAAACAATAGACCACCTAATCTCAGGCTGTTCTGTGCTTGCCCCAAATGAATATAAAAATCGCCACGATAGAGTTGGGCAATATTTACATTGGGCAATATGCAAACATTATGGAAAAGCTGTAGGCAAACACTGGTATGAACATCACCCAGCACCGGTTACAGAAATAGAAGATGTAACCATTCTATGGGATTACACCATCTACACAGACAGAAAAATTGAAGCAAACAGGCCAGACACTATTGTTAAAAACCAGAAGGAGAAAACTTGTCTATTAATTGATACGGCTTGTCCAGCGGATTGTAACATAGCAATCAAGGAATTTGAAAAACTGTCAAAATATAAAGACCTGGAAATTGAAATAGAAAAAATGTGGAAATTGATAACAAGAGTTGTGCCAGTGATAGTATGTGCACTTGGAATGATAAAAAATGGAACAAAACAACACATTGAAAGAATCCCTGGAAACCCCAGCTTAAGAGATATACAAAAAATTGTCTTATTAAGTACAGCCCACACACTAAGGAAAACTTTATCTATGTAATGCTGGAGATGATAGGGAAGATAGAAAAACATGAAATGGAGCCATAACAACACGCCACTACCTGCCTTAGCTCTCCCCGCAGACTTGGTTGGTAGTGAGACCAAAGCAGAAATCGAAATATGATGAAAAATGACATAATAATAATAATAATAATAATAATAATAATAATAATAATAAAGACCGTTTTATATATATAATATATATTTATTATAAATTATGTTTTAGAACATGTACATAATTTCTTCTATAGAGAAGAGGACATATATAGAAGAAATTATGTACATGTTCTAAAACATAATTTATAATAAATATTCACTGCTCTATACATCATATATCGAGCACTGTTTTAAATTAATGTTTTGGACGGAAAAAATTTGTCTTTTTTTCTCTCCTCATTCTATATTCACTCGTATATATATATATATATATATATATATAAATTTCTTTATTTATCTGTAAATTCAGATAAAACTTAGTGGGGAAATACCCATTTTCAACATATATATGTGTGTGTGCCTGTGTGTGTGTGTTTTTTAAAATAACTTTAATCCAAAAGGAAAAGCAGGAAGGTAAATCCCAAAGACCCGATCCTAATTAATATTAATATTTTAATATTAAAAAATGATCCAGGTGGAGAGCTTCGTGTAATTAAGATTAAAGAGCCAATTATAAAATAAAATAAATTTTGATGTTCAAAACCGTTGAATGATCATTTCGACATGAAATCCCTAAGAGAAATTTCACATCTCATCGGCAAATAACACATTTCAAAATGAAATAAAAAAAATTAAGAAATTAAAAAATTTTGAAGATTAAGAATTCACCGGCGGAAGTTAAAAAAATTTACGTCAAAAAAAAAAAAATACAGGTTAGCAATCAATGTCTATTTTTAGATTTTGGACAATTTTAATGTTTGGGTCAAGTCGCAGAACTAACCAACGTCTATATCCACTTGGCCATGCGCGCTCAAGAACAACAGATGAATAAAGATCATATACCCCAGTGACTGTAATAAAGGGTTCGGTTCGAAATTCCTAGCACCTGAAGAAGGCCGGAGCGAAAACGGCCAAAACGTCGTACAAATTGCAACAAAGTTGAAAACAATAGTCTGAATAATGTAAATACTGTGTTTTTATACGAAAACATTCAGCATTTATTGCCCAATTGGACGCGGTGTAATGATTAACAAGTTTGGCTATTAAAACTGAATAGTGAATTCGATCCTCATTGGGTACTTTATATTTTTGGCCTTCCGCCACATTTAAGCAGCTCTTATAATATCAATTATGACTGAGTAATGAGTTCGATTCTCAATGGGTCCTTCGTATTCTGGGCCTTATGTCACAACCAAGCTGCCCTTAGGAAACCATAATTGCTCGTAACATTGTGTTACACTTTTCTCCTCTCGCTAGTGGGTAGGGATCAAAATGGAGTATCTGTTATCCTTACCGTTAATGCTATTCGGTTAAAACATATGAAATGCTTCTCTTGAAAGAATTTTTAAAAATCCAGTAACTGTGGTCATTATTCTCGTTATTGATTGAGGTTTCCTTCATAACTTTTTGTTTGGAGTTATATGGAACATCAACTTCTTTATTTAGTCGCCAGTTTATATGTAATATCAATTTTAGCTGTTGCTGTTGTTGCAATTTTACAGGTCATGTGATGTCTGTTATATGGTATTCTTCTGTAGCGCAAATACACGAGGTTCGACGAAGGATATTTTTCGCTAAGACTTCAAAGCTTTATTCACTCGAAAACATGTGTTATATATTTTCCTACTATGGTGTAAAATTTCGCCCAGAAGTGTATTTAGATTTATGCAATAATTGTTTGATGGAACACCAGAAGTGTATTTACGTTGATGAAATAATTGTTTGATGGAACACCAGAAGTGTATTTACATTGATGAAATAATTGTCTGATGGAACACCAGAAGTGTATTTACGTTGATGAAATAATTGTTTGATGGAACACCAGAAGTGTATTTACATTGATGAAATAATTGTCTGATGGAACACCAGAAGTGTATTTACATTGATGAAATAATTGTTTGATGGAACACCAGAAGTGTATTTACATTGATGAAATAATTGTCTGATGGAACACCAGAAGTGTATTTACGTTGATGAAATAATTGTTTGATGGAACACCAGAAGTGTATTTACATTGATGAAATAATTGTCTGATGGAACACCAGAAGTGTATTTACATTGATGAAATAATTGTTTGATGGAACACCAGAAGTGTATTTACATTGATGAAATAATTGTCTGATGGAACACCAGAAGTGTATTTACGTTGATGAAATAATTGTTTGATGGAACACCAGAAGTGTATTTACATTGATGAAATAATTGTCTGATGGAACACCAGAAGTGTATTTACTTTGATATAATAATTGTTTGATGGAACACCAAAAGTGTATTTACTTTGATGAAATAATTGTTTGATGGAACACCAGAAGTGTATTTACTTAGATGAAATAATTGTTTGATGGAACACCCGAAGTTTATTTAAATTGATGAAATAAATGTTTGATGGAACACTCAAAGTGTATGTACATTGATGAAATAATTGTTTGATGGAACACCAGAAGTGTATTTACTTTGATGAAATAATTGTTTGATGGAACACCAGAAGTGTATTTACATTGATGAAATAATTGTTTGATGGAACACCAGAAGTGTATTTACGTTGATGAAATAATTGTTTGATGGAACACCAAAAGTTTATTTACTTTGATGAAATAATTGTTTGATGGAACGCCAGAAGTGTATTTACATTGATGAAATAATTGTTTGATGGAACACCAAAAGTTTATTTACTTTGATGAAATAATTGTTTGATGGAACACTCGAATGTATGTACATTGATGAAATAATTGTTTGATGGAACACCCGAAGTTTATTTAAATTGATGAAATAAATGTTTGATGGAACACTCGAAGTGTATGTATATTGATGAAATAAATGTTTGATGGAACATCAGAAGTGTATTTACGTTGATGAAATAATTGTTTGATGGAACACCAGAAGTGTATTTACGTTGATGAAATAATTGTTTGATGGAACACCAGAAGTGTATTTACGTTGATGAAATAATTGTTTGATGGAACACCAGAAGTGTATTTACGTTGATGAAATAATTGTTTGATTGAACACCAGAAGTGTATTTACATTGATGAAATAATTGTTTGATGGAACACTGCCATGACCTTCTTTATTAGAGAAGTGAAAAACAACGTGTTCGTAGAACAAGCTTCTGAACATATTATGGCTTCTCAATTGACCTCACTTGCTGACGTCACGACAAACATGGCGGGTAGCAAGAGGGCTTTCTATATAAGAAGGTCATGACACTGCAGGGTCGCCGATAAGAGGAGAAGGTGACAGATGGGCAAGGGAGATTAAATCAGAAGATAGAAAGATGAGGGGAGAGATTGGGGAAAAGACTGGATTGAGATGACAACCCAGCAATCAACTGTTCCTCGTTTGCGTGTATGCTATCATTCTGAGCAACATTCACTCAAGAAAACCATGTCACCGAAGAAAAAGAGTAAAAATATAAGGGTATGTTTATATAAATTCGTGTCTGTGTTCATCAGAGAAGACGATAGCCATTTTGCAGTAGCAGAATATACCATAAATAAAACAGAATATAACTCATGTTTAAACACGTTGTATTGAACGATAGAAACAACTTAGTCTTGCAGATTTTCTTTTGTATTTCTTTATTTCCAAATTATATTTATACAAATATTGCCCGTATGTTAACCAAATATTTTCGAACGTCATTGTCCTTCATCAGGGTCAAATTTTATAGTTTTACAATTTTTTAAAATCAACAATTGCCTTGCAGCGGAAACGCGTTACTACAGTTTGATGAACTAAATAAACGTTAAGAATTTTTTTTTCAATTTAAGGGAAGTAATAATGTGATCACGTGCAAACGTAAAAATATGTGATCACGTGGAGGCGTGAAAATATGTGATCACGTGGAGGCGTGAAAATATGTGATCACGTGAAGGCGTGAATTATCTGATTATCTGGAATATTTAGAGTTGCAAAAAAATTTTTTTAAAAAAGTTAGGAAATTAAAAGATTCAAGGGAAATAATTATCTGAATTATGTAATTACGCAGAAGCAAGAATTATTATTATTTTTTTTTTAATCATATCACCCCGAGGAAGACGGCAACGCAACTGATGTGCAAGGGGCTACGTAACAGTGAAAAGATTGAAAAAGAGAAAGCCGGAAACCACATCCTAAACAGGGAACAAGGGATGAGCATCTTCACCTGTTCAATAGACGTGGGTGTAGTGTGAACCGGGCGAGAGTTTAGTCTATCTACTCCAATTGAAAAAAAAAGGAGTGAAAAGATTGGGAAAGAAAAAGCCGGAAACCACATCCTAAACAAGGAACAAGGGATGAGCCTCTTCACCTGTTCAATAGACGTGGGTGGAGTGTGAACCGGGCGAGAGTTTAGTCTATCTACTCCAATTGAAAAAAAAAGGAGTGAAAAGATTGGGAAAGAAAAAGCCGGAAACCACATCCTAAACAAGGAACAAGGGATGAGCATCTTCACCTGTTCAACAGACGTGGGTGGAGTGTGATCCGGGCGATAGTTTAGTCTAATTTACCTTAATTATATTTCAAATATACTGTACACATTGAAGAATGTGTCCAGAAATTTGGTAAGCTGTGCGATTGATAAGAGGTTTATTATTTCTGACATGTAGTGCCTCTAAAATTTTAAGGCGTCTAATGTCTGTGTGTTGATCGATAATTTTAGTATTGTCTTTAAGAATGTTACAAATGTCGGAATGCAGAAGAGAAACAGTATGTGACTTAAGATTTTGTGTAATGGCGCTAGAATCATTTAAATGCATAGTTAACCGTCTAGAGAGCCTGGTAGTTGTAAATCCAATGTTTAATTATTAATATGGGAAATTGATGGTATACAGCTGACACTCTAGATATTTTTGAAGGGGTTTAGTTATTTCTGAATAGGTTTGGCGCCATGCATATGATTGGTTGGTTGTTTTGTTTTTATGGCATATCAACCTCGGCGGGTCATTTATTGCCAACTAAATTTTATTTTAATTTATTGCTGGTAATACCTTTTTCTTTAACAATTTATTGTTGTTTTTATGTAAGTTTTGTGTCTAGTAATACTTTTTTCTTTTCGAATATCAAGGTTCATTGGGATTTGTTTTGTTTTTTTAATGGCAAGGTCCTCAAGTACTACCATGTTGTTTAACCCATAAATGGAGGGAATGGACAGGTTAATACCTTCTCGAGGGTACCAGTACTTAAGTGAATGCAAAGTATTAAACTGAAATTCGAACTCGGCTCATCGATTTCTCTTTCCGAGACGATATCTACTGCACCACAACGCACATCCGTCACTAAACGCTTACAGCACCTGATATATCCAAGCGGTCACCTATCTAAGTACTGAGCAGGGTCAACGTTGCTTAAATTCGGTGATTGAGCAAGAACCGGTGTATTCAACGTGATATGTCCGTTAGCCCCACGCATATGAAAAATTTGTAAGTTTTGTAACGCACTTATATGTTTATTTTCCTCGTCTCCAATGTTGTTTATTTTGGCAGATATCTATACTTAGGTATTTAAAGTGTTTTCTAATTTAATATCCTGAATTTTATTATGGATTTAGGGTGCGTGCAACCACTGCTTTTATTTCAATTCCAAGTCATAGTTCCTGTTTTATTTTGATTGTTTAACAACATTTCAACTCCTTATGTGTCATTAAATGCCAAATATAATTTAGTGGGGAACTTCTAAATGCACCCTGTCTTTTCAGGACGTAGGCGATCATAGATTTATTCCTTCGTCGCTAGTAACATTTTTCCTCTTGGTATCTCTACCAAACCCAGCTCCGCCATTCACTTGCCCAAGCCCATCAAGTATGACTCACGCTGCTTTCCCCTGACTCTCTTTCCCTCTATCCATCCTGTGAGTATCAGATTCTCCAAGCCTTCATTCCGCAGAACATATCCCAGAAACTTCAGTTGTTTTTTCTATAAATTTTTATTTCCAACCTCTTCATAACCAATGCATATTGCTCAAGTAGGGTCAATTGTATCTTCAGATTGGCAACTAAGAAGCACAAAAATATATATATGTTATTCTGATTTTTACCTGTTTTTCTTCTCTAGAGAGCACAATCGTAATGAGAACATAATATATATATATATATATATATATATATATATATATATATAAGACACAATGAATGTATATATTATGTTTAATCATGAGCCGTTCTAAACATCGAATTTTGGCTTTAATTTCAGGTGAAAATAACGACAAAAATTCTCCCAACTTTTAGATAATTTTTTATTAATTTGGTTCTAAGCTTTCGGCTCACATGAGCCATCTTCAGAGAGGTTATTTAGACGGTAACACAATAACATCCACCATCAGCGACGATTTTATCTTGTGTTGACATAAAACTCCGCTAGGCAACAGCAATAGTTACCAAAAATAACAAACGCAGTTCGCAAATTTGCAATGCGGTTCTATGACGTCACACCGCGTGATAGCGCGAAATGACAACAGAACCATATATTTAAATGCAATGTACTGTGTTATGACCAGATTTAAACGTGATTTTATTAAGTGTGGGTTGTTTTGATTTAATGTAGATGGCCTCCAATATCTGAAACTTCTTTTTACTGTGTGTATGAATGAGGATTATTGTATATAGACTATGTAAATTGATGCACTACATTGGTTTTCTGTAGAGAATTTAGTTGTATGCTGAATGTTTTTATGTTAACGTTCTTGTAAGCTCTCTGAAGATGGCTCATGTGAGCCGAAAGCTTAGAACTAAATTAATAAAAAATTATGCAAATGTTGGAAAATTTTTGTCCTTATTTTTCAACTGAAATTAAAGCCAAAAGACGATATTTAGAACAGCTCTGAATTAAGCATAATAGACATTTATTGTCCCTTATATTTAACAGTATATGTTTAGAAAATTATCTGCTGCCTCAATACACTATATATATATATATATATGCGAGTGAATATACAAATTTACATTAATTATAAATACTCTGCTTAAATTCAAAAATATCCTGTTCCACCCCTTACTGGCTCTTCTAAGAAATCGAAAGGATATAGTCTACTCACAAGATAATAAAAACCTACATTCTAAGTGTTAAGGTTAAATCTGTCTAGAAATCAAAAACTCTCATTAATCAACCATTTTAACAACACTCTCTTCAAAATTCCAACGGTCAGAGACGTATTTCCCTATCACTAACACCCACCAACATACCAAACACAACTGACCAAATATATAAAAAAAGAGGCTTTCCATTCCTTTACATACCGCCTGATGAGACATTGAAGTTTCAATGTTGAAACAAATGTACCTTTGTCGTGGATATATATAGAAAAATTATGTACATGTTCTAAAATATAATTTATTATATATATATGTATATATATATATATATATATATATATATATAGCATAATGTTGATCCATGTATACTGTCTTAATATGTGTAGGAAAAAATACTAAAAAGTTGTAAGTTAAAAATGTAATTTTTTGATAATATTTATTTATTTCTATATATTTGATATTTCAGACCGGCCTCGGCCTTTCATCAGAAACAAAGGATTTTAAAATTTAAACTAGAAGCGTTCGTCGCGAGAGCGTTGGTCGAGAGATGTTTACATCACGTGACGTAAAAGTGATAGAGTTCATATATATATATATATATATATATATATATAGTGGTCATAAGTTCGAAAAAAAAACGGCTTGGTAGTAAATCCCAAAAGATCCTATATTTTTAGAGATATTTCTTGAAACACTTCGTAAAAGATTTTTTTTAAGTCAAGTTCTCTCTTATTTCCACTCTGAATACCAAGATCATCGGCATGGCCTCCACATCCACTTAATCCCTTGTACATTGATCTCGGCTGGGAAACCGGGAATGCTGTTTTAGTGTTTCCAAAACAACCCCAAAATTAAAGAAGGCTGAACGTTTATACAATTTTCAGATTACTTATTCGATTTGCCCAATGATTTAACAACTCCAGCAACTTAATCTGACCACTTAAAAGACAATTATGTTTGAACTTAGTTAAAATCCAGTCTTGTAATCGGATACACGCCGTTTGCAAAGGAGAGGTAAGGGATTTTATCCACGTGCGAAAGTAACGTAGGAAATTCTCCCAAACGAGGTACTAAATTCTCTGATTAATATGTAAGTAATGAACAAATTTAAAACGGCTCAGATTGATAATTTAAAAATAAAACAACAAATTTTCACACACAGACACACAAACACATACACACACGATTCCGTCTTAAACAACTGACCGAGTTGATATGCACTGAAAACAGAAAAAAATAATCAATCAGAAGTCTGATGATCGCTTAAAACGATAGGTTCCCACTCATTATGGAGCTCTTAATAGTAATATTTTATAATAAAAACTTTTCTCGCCACTACAAAAAGCTGTGGTGTTTCGATACTACTTCTAGTGTCTCATCAGAACTGTCGTTTTCGGTCATATCTCTCGTACCTCATAAGCGGTTGAAGTATATATTACTCTACTTCGTACATATATATATATATATATAATGTGTGTGTGAAATGTGTATATATATATATATATATATATATATATATATATATATATATCCAAGTGAGTATAGAATGAGGAGAGAGAAAAAAGAAAAATTTTTACCGCCCAAAACATTAATTTAAAACAGTGCTCGATATATGATGCATAGCGCTGTGAATATTTATTATAAATCAATCAATTAAACGATAGCCAACCATAAAAATAACCACTCAACACGCCGCCCTCTTAGAAATTCTAACCAAAAGATATACCCAACCGATCAAACGTACATTCCAACAGATAATACCATTAATCAACAATTTCACACTCACACACCAGATTCTTCAAAAGTCTAACGGTCAAAACGAGAGACACATTAACTTAATTACCAATAACCCCAACCAACTCCCACGACAACAACGAACCAAATATAAACAGAGAATGATTCCAAACCTTTATTTCTCCCGATGATGTGTATGAGTCTAAACACTGAAACAACCATATGATTGTAGAGAAGAGGACATATATAGAAGTACATAATTTTAAAACATAATTTATAATATATATATATATATATATATGCAATTTGTTATGTATATTATATTATTTATATATTATTTATGGGTTGTACTTATTTGAAAGTGCTCGATATCAGTGATAGAGCTAACATACTTAGATAGGTGTGAGGTTTGTGACCCTGGGTTTTTTTTTTTTTTTTAATCATATCACCCCGAGCAAGGCAGTAAGGCCACTGATGTGCAGGGGGCTACGTAAGAGTGAATAGATTGGAAAAGAGAAAGCCGGAAACCACGTCCTAAACAGGGAACAAGGGATGAGCCTCTACACCTGTTCAATAGACATGGGTGGAGTGTGAACTGGGCGATAGTTTAGTCTATCTACTCCAATTATTCTTGATTATTGCTTTTAATCATTTTCGATTGTTCCTTACAAGATCACTACATATACTGGTAAGTATTTTGCTCCATATTTCTTTGGCAATTTCTAGTTCCTTCAAATTAATAGGACTTTTACTTTTTTGGTCAAATATGGCTGTAGATTTTCAATGGGGCTTAAGTCCGGGCTTTGTGCACAGTATGCCAATACCATAATTTTACTGTCATGTAAGTATTTTGTAACAACTCATGTCGTGTGCCTTAGGTCATTGTCCTGTTGGAATGTCCAATGACACCCCAAAAACAGCCTTTATGCACTTTGTTTTATATTATTTTTTAAGAATAGTCAAATACTGATCTTTATCCATGATACTCTAGTTTTCCTAGTCTATGTGAGCACAGTAAAAATAAATAAATAAATAAAATAAAATAATCCTTAGAGCAGAATGATCCCACCATCATACTTAATTGTAGGGAGGGTATTTTTTTGGTTTGTGAGCTTCATTCATGTTCCTACATGCATAACATGTGACCAAATAATTCTACTTTGGTTTCATCTGATCATAAAACAGAGTTCCAGTTTTGAGCTTTGTTTAACAGCATATCAACCTCTGTAGGTTATTTAATGCCAAAAAGGTGGTTTCGTTTTTTTTTTTATTACTAGCAGTATAGCCGGGCATTGCTCAGGTGTAATGAAAGCTTTAAAACTAATGGTCCTGGAGCTCAGACTCTTTGAACATTGGCACGAAAGACTAAAAAGCAATAGTTGTTTCCAGTTAAAGCGAAACTGTAGACTGAAAGAAAAATGAATGGATGTAAATCAAATTTTGGTTTTCCTGGTATCGATATCAAATTTTCTGCACTATTGTAAGAACTGCAATCTTGAAACTTCTGAATATCGTTTCTTATGTCTTTGTCTATGAGTGTATCAAATTTGATTAAAATCAGACCACTCCTTCTATAACCCGATTTTTTCGACTATAGATTTTCAATATTTATCAGGGGTACCTCGACACAAAACCTAGCTAAGAACACTCGCAGACGCTTATAGTACAACTGTGTTAATTTTCAAGAAAATCGGTTCAGCCGTTTCGGAGTCTACAGGTAACGGATACACACACAGACAAAGTTCCATTTATAAATAAGTTTAGATTTTATAATGTTCAGTTATAGTGAAAAGGTTGATTTAGTCAGATTTTAATGAAATTTTTTTGTTTTTATTCTTTATTTTAGAAAACTGAAAATGTCTTCTGGTTTTGTATTAAAAAAATGTTTTGCTGAGAATAACATTTTTTTTATCCTTCAAAAATGTGTTATGTCAACAAAAAATTGATACAGATCATTGAAGAGCCCACCTGTATTCCTGATGCAACAGAACATCAGGTGAACATCCTTGACATTTTAATTCCTTAGCTTTTACAAGTTCTAACCTTCACAGCTAAAACCTGCCATACCACACGCACACTGTTGCAAACCACCCCCTGTATTTAATTGGTGATACCTAAGTTTCATTTGAGCAACTTCTTCCTAAGAACCAGTTTTGTAGAACCAACTCCTTAGAGAATGCTTCCTCTAATCACTACAGTCATAACCTTTTCAAGTCTATGGTTAATTGTTATCTTCTCCACAAACTATGCTTCTTACTTTGAAACCCTGTACCTCGAGTGGCTATTGGGAATTGTACAGGGTGAAAGTCAGCTTTAGGGATTGTTAACCATTGCCTCATTGTTTTTAATCCTGTTCACAGACTGAAATTTCCTCTTCAGAGGTGAAGTTGGCTATGAGAAACTGCAGAAATCTCAGAGCCAAATCTAGATTGCAGGGATGCCAACAGATTTAGGTGAGGTAATAGCGAGCAACCGATAGTAAACAAAGATGCTAATGGACTGGAAATACTAAAATTCAAAGTGAAAGCTGCAATGGCCAAACTGAATAGAAACAAAGCAGCTAGACCAGATGGCATTGTAATAGAGATGTCGACAGCTTTAGAAGATTTTGGCATAGAGAAAATTACAGAAATAATAAATAAAATCTACAACAAGTGATCTAAGCAAATCAATTTTCATAGCTCTGCTTAAGAAGCCAGGTGCAATCAAATTCAAACTCCACCAAACAATCAGTTTGATGAGCCACAACAAAACTCATTGTCTGAATCCCGACGAATAGAGTACGAAGCAGAATCAGACTAGAAATTGGACAAGAACAGTGCGGGTTTTGTCAAGGACACTGGAACAAGAATTGCAATATTTATACTTAGGACACTAACAGTAAGGGTGATACAAATGAAAAAGGAAATTTACCTGTGTTTTGTAGACTATGCCAAGGCATCCAACATAGTATGCCACAGTATGCTCAGCAACCTCTCAACATATTTGGTAAAGACATCAGAGTAATAAAGAACCTCTACTGGCAGTAAATCACCTGCATATGGACAGGAAACGAATTCAGCAGATATACAAAGATAGAAAGGGGCGCAAGACAAGGATGTGTTTTTTCACCAGATCTATTCAACTTGTACAGCGAGACTATTCTGAGGACCCTAGAAGTTATGCCAAGATTTGTTATTGGTGGTCACAATCTGAACTTGAGATATGCAGATGATACAGTGCTAATAGCTGACACAGAAAGACAACTACAAGACCTCCTAAAAAAGGAGGATGAAAAAAGTCGAAAGGACTACAAATAAATTACAAGAAAACCGAATGTATGGTCATCAGTAAATGGAGGAGCCCAAAATGCCAATTACTGGTTGGGGGATACTAAAATCAAGCAAGTAAAAAAAATTAAGTACTTAGGAAGTGTTCTAATGGAAGTCAGAAAGTGCGACACTAAGTTCTGAAGGCGAACTGGGATGGCCAAGGACACATTCCAAAAGCTGAGCAGAGTATTAAGAGACAGGAAAATTTTGCTAGAAACAAAGAACAGAGTTCTGGATTGCTATGTGATGTCTGTCCTTCAATATTGCAGTGAATGCAGGACAATATCATCAAAGATGAAGGAAAGACTTGAAGCAACTAAAATATGGTTTTACAGAAGAATGCTGCAAATATTATTACTGAGCATCAGGAAGAGACAGCTGAAGTTTTTGGAACATGATGAGGAAGGAAGGCTTGGAGAATCTGATACTCACAGGTCAGATAGAGGGAAAGAGAGACAGAGGAAAGCAGTGGATAACATATTTGAAGTATCTGAGCAGGGGGATGGCAGAGCCAGGTTTGGGTGGGGTAACAGGAGAAAATGTACAAAGAGCTACCAGAGGGATAGAGAGATGTGGAAAGCCTCAATTGCCTACATCCTCAAGGGAAATGGCACATAAAAGAAAAATGTTTTGAAACAAACTCTGCACAAGACATGCCAAAGAGATAGTAATGGTTCTCAAAATAGCTTGATACACTCTAGAATAGTTTTCCCACCTGGTGTTCCCCGAAATCCTAGGGTTTCGCTAGAAACAGTGATAAATAGGCTAATGCATTTTTGAGTAATACAGCATATTGATAGAAAATTCTTAGTTATTATAATAAAGGCTACAACCTCTTATATTATTCAAAATTATAATCATATGGAATGTATTCAGCAAAGTCTATGCTGTATCAGTATGAAACCATCTTTACTGGTTGGTGAACAGGACCTGAATATGGTGGGTTCATGTATCATTGAGTAATTTGTTTGAGTACAGAACCCATGCACAGTGTGCATATGTTTTGGTTATCATGTGAACTATGATAAAAATATAAAACAAATACTAATAATGGTATATAATAATTTTTATGCAGGGGTTCCTGAGACATGAGAATTATTTTAAGGGTTCCACAAGGGGAAAAATGACTGAGGAATACTACTCAGAAAAGTCTACAGAAATCACAAGATCTTTCACTGAGTCCCACACTGTCATTTGCAGATATCCTTTGATTGCATCAAAGACATGTTCAACATTTTCTGGGGATTTACTTGTTATAAATCTTCCAGAATATACAAGATTGCTTTTTATGGAATCCCCAATCAAGTTTGAAGCATTGATACCAAAATTTCATTTCTTTAAATCATTCTTTCATTTGTGTGATTTCTTCAAAGAACTGTGCAAGTCTCAAGAAAATGCTTAATACATATTCACTGTGAGTATAATGATTATATAATACACAAGCTCTCTCATTGCTTGCTGAACAACTCCAATGGCATGTATAAATTGTTTTCAACCCTACAACTCCTTTCCTCACAGATGAAACATTGCTAGCCTCTCTCTACACTATTTTAACGGTGGATGTTAAGGTGAGCTACATTTCTTGGTTCTACCAGGTCAGACTTTCATAACTAGGATACCCCATGCTACATAAGAGTTGACATTCTCATTCCATTCATATTTCATTGATGAGGAGGAAGTTTCACTCAAAGAGGTTCTTCCCCAGAACTCTTGCACTGTGGAACAGACTCCCATGAGGATGCTTCCCTGATCACTACAACATTAACCCCAAGGGTTTAACTGTTATCTATCCTACAGACTATGATAATATGCATCCCTAGCTTCATTCCAGTGTGCTCTTACTCATTTTGTAACCATCTACCTTAGGTAGCTGTTGGACTCTGTATAAGTTGAACATTAGTAAAAGACAGTAAGGTTTTTCTAACTTATTGTCAAATTACTTCAAGAACATGCAACAAGATCAAGAGATTCAAATTGGTCAAATACTTTTTGGATTTGCCTTGTGTCATACTTCATAAATGTTTGAGAAGCAATGCTTCTGAAATTGCCTATATTAAAAATAAAAGTGGCTTGAGAAGCCTGAAGAATTTCTTAAAATCAAAGTTACAAGTAAATATTTTTTTTTCAAAATACAGCCATTGCGATCGTCAGACAAAGTGATTAATTTTTTTTTAATTTATAAAATTAATCGGTTTGTCTGACGATCGCAAAAGCGTGAAACCCATGCTCACAAACTTCCCACCTATCTAACTGAATATTATTTTTTAAAAAT
Organism: Ascarosepion bandense; assembly: GCA_037127315.1. Lineage (NCBI taxonomy): Eukaryota > Metazoa > Mollusca > Cephalopoda > Sepiida > Sepiidae > Ascarosepion > Ascarosepion bandense. Next base: position 3,002,298 of record JBBBDQ010000967.1, read on the forward strand.
TTTAAAAAATTTATCAGTTTGTCTGACGATCGCAAAAGCGTGAAAGCCAGGGTCTCAAACTCACATCTATCTAACTGAATATATATATATATATATATAGTACTGTGCAAAAGTATTAGGACAAGAAATATTTCATCTTTTTATGAGACATATTGACAAAAAGTTAAAAAAAATAATTAAAGTAATTTTATTTGATTTACTCAACAAATGCTTTAACAAGAAAAATATTTGTTACAAAATAAATTTAATATTTAATATAATAGCCTTTCCCTTTTATAACAACCTTCATTCTGTCAGGCATTGACATCACAATCTTCTTCAATGTATCTAAAGGTATCTCCTGCCAAGCAGCTTGTATTTGTTCCCAAAGTGTGTCTTGCGAAGTAAGATTAGATTTATCAATTTTTTTTATCAAAAGTATCCGATAGATGTTCAATAGGATTGAGATCTGGGCTTTGTAGGGGCCAATTCAAATTCCGAAACCTTCCTTCCTCTTCATTTTTAGTTAAATAATTGTTACAAAGGTTTGAAGTATATTTAGGGTCATTGTCTTGATGATGAATAAATCCTTGTTCTATTTCACGTATTCCAGATGAGACACCATCGCAGATAAGAATCTGGTGATATATTTTTTTATTCATCTTTCCATCAATTTTCTTCAGGTCTCCAACTCCCTGGCCCCTAAATCCTCCCCAAACAAGAATAATTCCGCCTTCATGCTTCATTGTTGGCACAATGCATTTTGCAAGGTTCCTTTCATTTGATCTCCGCCTAACATATTCTCTCCTTTAAGAACCAAAAAGTTCAAATTTTGACTCGTCTGTCCAGAGTACTTTCGTCCACTAATCTACCGTTCAATCCTTGTGTTGTTCTGCAAATTCTAAGCGCTTTCTTACGTTTATTTCATGCAACAATTGTTTCCTAACCGCTACTCTCCCATACAATCCATTTTCACAAAGCCTTCTGGTAACTGTGGACCTAGAAACCTGTTCATTTTTAGGAAGCAGTTTGTTGCCCTCGTCCATTAATTCACGGGCTGTCTTCTTCCGGTCTCTCAGACTAGCTAATCGTAGATATTTAACTTTTTTATCAGATAGTTTTATTGGCCGTCCGTTCCTCATTGTTTCTAACTTCCCAGTTTCTTTTACTCTATCCAGGGTGTATTTCACTGTATTTGGGAACATTTGTTGTCAGCTGTAATTCTTCTAATCGTCCACACAATGTCTTATAAAACCTTTATTCTGCTCCTTTGTGCAATTGTTAGCTCTGCTACCTATGGCATTGTGGGCTGCTTAAAAAAATTGTTTGCCAAATTCAAAATTAAAGAGCAATTGCATGAACTACTCGAGTCAGACAGCTAACTATTATCAAAATAAAGTTTAAAAAGGAACCTTTAAACTATGTTGACACTACTTGCAGCTCAAGTCGAGAGGGAGGAATAAGAAAAAAAGTCAGTCATATTCAAGGATAATAGAATAATGAGTAGTTTCAAAATAACTTGTTTAATAGAAAATAGGAAAAATTAAAGATAACTTCTTTTTAATACATTTCTTTTACACCTAGTTTTAAATAATCAATATTTATTAGCAATTTACTTGGTTTTTCACCCTGTATTTGAATTTCAGTGAGGTTTTTAGGAAAGTCACCACAGTCCTAGTTCTTTTGCAGACTATCGGCAGGGATGATTTTAAACTTTATTTTGATGCCTCATAAAAATAAAAGTTATTGTCCTAATACTTTTGCACAGCACTGTATACATATATATATATATATATATATATATATATATATATATATATATAATGGTCATAAGTCATAAGTTCGAAAAAACGGCTCGATGGTAAATCCCAAAGGATCCTATAAATATTAGATATTAATACAGATGAAGCAGAGGGCTCAATACTTTAAATTTATTTATTTACAGAGTCAATATTTATGACATAAAAATTCAAATTTATTTTTTATCGGATGGCCATTTCGACGGGTAAATAAGTAACGGTTAAGTGCCATATGTGATACATGATTGGGCGATCATGTCTCGAAAGATTTTTTCCACAGTAGGTTGCATCAGTTTCTGCGTTAGACTGGTTCCCAATAGCTATCGAACCCGATCTGTCTTGTTATTTACCCAATAGCTGGAGGGAAAAGACAGATTAATGACTTTGCGCGTAAGTGAATTCAAACTCGGCTTTCCGATTTCTATTACCCCACAATGAACATTGTTATAGTGCCCTATCTACATTGGAATGAACTCTTCCTCCTTCATAAATACTAACCTGCGAGACACCCTAAAGGAGGCAGTCGAGACGCAGTGTAACTTAACAGTTCGAACGGACACTTCTATCTGATGACTAATCAGTCAGTTAAGTGCCATACGTGAAACACGCTTGGGTGATCATGTCTCGAAAGAGACATTACTGACTGGGCAGAAGATTATCCCGCAATATTGTCATTGCCTTCTGTAGTAGACTGGTTGCCAGCCAAGGCTATAGAACCCAATCTGTCCTGTTATTTAACCTATAACTGGAAGGAAAAGACGGATTAATACCTTTCCCAAGGGTATTTGTGCGTAAGTGAATGCAAGGAATTCAACTGGAATTTGAACTCGGCTCCTAGATTTGTCGTTCCGAGCCAATATCCACTGCACCACAACGAACAATGATGACATTTTTATTTTGTATATGTATTTTGTTATTCCAATATACTGGTTCAAGCTATCTTCTTGATTTCGTGTCGTTTTTCCAGGCCCTAACAGGCCACAACAATATACATGCTTGAGGCGTCTCCAAAGAAAGGAAGTGTCAAGAGGGAGCTGCTTCAAAATTTTCACGGTATTTTCCTAAACTCACGTTGAAACGATTGCGACATGAGTGAAACTGAGAATACACCTGACACTTTAGCCGGTAAAAATTCAAATAATATTAACTCAACCTCCAGGTAAAAACCCCCATCTTCAGGCAGTAATTCTCCTTTAAGAGAACGGGGGCTGATTTTATTGTCCAGAGGATGAAATATCCCCAAATGGAGAAGTACCGAGAGACTTGAGCAATTTCCCGAAGCCACTTTAAACTGACCTTGTGTAACATTTGGTATTGACTCGAGCCTACAGAAAAATACACATTAACAATCTTATCTCAAAATCTTTAGATATCCAACAGTACATTAGGGATTATGGTTCTCCACTGCTTCCTTTATTTTACAATTCTGTTCAGTAATAGCAACACAGCCACATAGACACATTACAAAACTCATCATCCGGATTCTGATGTACAGGCCCGTCAAATATATCATCCGTTACTTTCCCCTGTCTCTCTTTACCTCTATCTGACCTGTGAGTATCAGATTCTCCAAGCCATCCTTCCTTATCACATGTCCCAGGATCTTCAGCTGTCGTTTTTTTTATTTATTAGTCAGTTAGTTAAGTGCCATATATCATACACGTTTTAGGCGATCATGTCTCGAAAGTGACATGACTGACTGGGCAGAAAATTATCTTGCAGTAGGTTGCCATTACTTTCTGTGGTAGACTGGTTGCCAGCCAAGGCTATAGAACCCAATCTGTCCTATTATTTGACTCATAGCTAGAGAGGGAAGAGATGCATTACATCATTAAGTCGTAATTATTGGGGGATCAGTTTATTACTTCATGACAATATAAAACTGATCCCCCACTTTATACCTAGTAGAAGACTGAATCATGAGTGATCATAACTCGGAAGAGACATAACTGGGCAGTAGGTTGCCATTACTTTCTGCTCTAGACTGGTTGCCAACCAAGAACGCAATCTGTCCTATTATTTAACCCTTAACTGGAGAGAAGAGACGGATTAATACCTTTCCCAAGGGTATTTGTGCGTAAGTGAATGCAAGGAATTCAACTGGAATTCGAACTCTGTTCCTCGATTTCTTGTTTAGAGCCAATATCCACTGCACCACAACGTTGGTACTCAGTATTAATTTCCTTTTCGTTTCCATCCTTTACACTAGCTCATCATTGCTCACGGGCTCGATCCATGATATCCGCATTTCAGCTGCTTCAAGTTTTTCCTTCATCTTTGATGATATTGCCTAGCATTCTTTGCCGTATTGAAGAACAAAGATCACATAGCAATCCAATAGTTTGTTTTTAGCTAAATTTTCCCGTCTTTTAATGCTCTGATCTGCTTCTGGAATGCATCCTTCTCCATTCCAATTCGCCTTCGGATCTCAGTGTCGCACTTTCCGTCTTCCGTGAAAACACTTCCGAAGTACTTAAATTTTTGTAGGAAAGAAACTAAAATGCCAATAGTTGGAAAGAAAAAAAAATTAAAAGTGGGGAAAATAAGGGGAAAATACTACAAGTATTACTTGGTAGCTCAGATACAGTCACTTTCTCACCGGCGCAATATGGCTACCCTCTGTCTCTTCTACAAATAGTTTCACGGTGCCTCCTATATATGAATTTACTCGAGCCACAATATTAGCAACTAGGTCCCACCCTTTTACTGTGAAACCAATAAAATGTAAACGCAAATTCTACTCCATCAGCTTCTCGTAATTCCCGCTTGTGGAATTCCCTTCCATTTACTTGCTTCCCCGACAGCTACAATCTCCAAGAATTTAAATGTAAAGTCAATATTCATCTCCTATCTCACTAACCTGCATCCTCTCTCTCTCTCTCTCTCTCTCTCATGCTCCTTTCTCCGTCCACTCCAGTCTCATCAGCATTCTCATCCTTCTCTTACCCACTTCCTGACACCCCTATAACCTGTCACTCTTTCTCATAACTTTCCTCCTATATAACCTCCTGAAAAACAGTGGCAGTAAAATGCCTTACTTGGGGCGATATGATAAACAAAAAAACAATTTCTATACTATACTAATGTGAATATAAAGTGGGGTATCGATTCTACATGACAATCAATATATAAACTGATCCCTCACTTTATGCCCACAATCATCCTTCTCTCATGCTCCTTTCTCCGTCCACTCCACTCTCATCAGTATTCTCATCCTTCTCTCACCCACTTCCTGACACCCCCTATAACCTGTCACTCTTTTTCATAACTTTCCTCCTATGTAACCCCCTGCACAACAGTGGCAGTAAAATGCCTTACTTGGGGCGATATGATTATAAAAAGAAAAATTCTATACTACTATAATGTGGCTATAAAGCGGGGGATCAATTCTACATTACAATCAATATATAAACCGATCCCTCAGTTTCTGACCACAGTCATCCTTCTCTCATACTCCTTTCTCCGTCCATTCCCCTCTCATCAGTATTCCCATTCTTCTCTTACTTCCTGTCACCTTCTATAACCTGTCATTCTTTTTCATGACTTTCCTCCTATGTAACCCCTTGCAAAACAGTGGCAGTAAATTGCTTTGCTTGGGGCGATATGATTATTAAAAAAAAAATTCTATTCTATTGTAATGTGGATATAAAGTGGAGGATCTATTTGATATTACAATCAATATATGAACTGATCCCTCACATTCTGGCCACAGTCATCCTCTCTCTCATGCGCCTTTTTCCGTCCACTCCACTCTCATCAGTATTCTTATCCTTCTCTTACCCACTTCCTGACACCCCCTATAACCTGTCACTCTTTCTCATAACTTTTCTCAAATGCAATCCCCTGCAAAACAGTGGCAGTAAAATGCCTTGCTTGGGGCGATATGATTATAATAAAAAAAAAATTATACTATTATAATGTGGATATAAAGTGGAGGATCAATTCGACATTGCAATCAATATATGAATTGATCCCTCACTTTTTGTCTACAGTCATCCTTCTCTTATGCTCCTTTCTCCGTCTACTCTATCTCATCCGTATTCTCATCCTTCTCTTACCCACTTCCTGACACCCCCTATAACCTGTCACTCTTTCTCATAACTTTCCTCCTATGTAACCCCTTGCAAAACAGTGGCAGTAAAATGCCTTGGGGTGATATGATTATAATAAATATATATATATATATATATATATATATATATACCTCGGGTTAGGTCGTTTTGAGTAAGTCGTTCTCGATTAGACGTCGTTTGTCAAAAAATATATGGAAAAATAAAAATCAATTTTAATCACTTTATTTGGCTTTACGTCTGTCCACCACAAATATTGAAATCGTAATATCACTAGAGAAGCATTAAACGCACATAAAATCATTTTACTGTAAAATAAATAAGAATAAAAATATATGCAATCATATTAAAATACGTACATTAACAGTAAATATAAATATTGGTAAAGCTAATATAATTAATTTCTACTATCGCAAAAAAAAAATAATAATAACTGTATTTGTTATTTAATCTAATCAAATCATTTTATTTCATACTGTCTTAGAGCAAACCATATTCTAAAAGAAAAAGTCCGCAATGTACTGTAAAGAACGCCAAATTGCAAACATTAATATTTGCAAGTATTTGCGTATATGTATTCATGAATTTAGATTCTCTTTTCTATACTTTATTAAAAACTTCAATTTTTATTGACTGTATATCATTAAAAAATGTATTTATAAATAAAATACTGAACTGGGAATCATTCTTTATGGTTTAGTCGAGTGACAAGTAAATTCGTAGAATAGTAAATTCGACTTAAGGCCATTTGAAAAAATTCCTAACGTAAGGTGAGGTATTCCTGTACAGAAGAACTTGACCCGTCAGAACTCGATCGAGGAAAGTGATATACATGTTGCGATGGATGAATTGTCGTCTAAATGAGGCCAAAATGAAAATAACGCCGGCATCTCATTTTAACAGATATACAGGATGCGATGTATGAATTGTCGTCTAAATGAAGCCAAAATGAAAATAACACTGACATCTTATTTTAACAGATATACATGGTGCGATGGATGAATTGTCGTCTAAATGAGGCCAAAATGAAAATAACACTGACATCTCATTTTAACAGATATACAGGATGCGATGTATGAATTGTCGTCTAAATGAGGCCAAAATGAAAATAACACTGACATCTTATTTTAACAGATATACAGGATGCGATTTATGAATTGTCGTCTAAATGAGGCCAAAATTAAAATAACACTGACATCTCATTTTAACAGATATACAGGATGCGATTTATGAATTGTCGTCTAAATGAGGCCAAAATTAAAATAACACTGGCATCTCATTTTAACAGATATACAGGATTCGATGTATGAATTGTCGTCTAAATGAGGCCAAAATGAAAATACCACTGACATCCCATTTTAACAGATATATTGATCAAAATCACACGAAAATAACTTGAAATATAGAGAATATTTTTTCAATAAAATCGTCATTGACTTCAACCACAACTTCCAGACGACTTCGGAATCCCCTGCAATTCTTCTGCCATAATCCTTGTCTGCAGTTCATCTTTGGTGTTAAAAAGGATTTTTGTCTCGTGTTCAACTGCGCCTCGCACATGATAGGGGTTACAGTCAGGGGAGTTAGGTGTCCAGATATAAGAGATGATGTTGTCGCAGAAATTGTCTTACAGCCATGTGTGGCAGGGTAGAGAGTCCTGTTGCTTCCAAGAGCCAGTATCTCAACCCATGGCAACACTACCTCGTCTAGGAATTTGACGTAAGCCTCAGTGTTGTGCCTGGCAAAACAAACGTAGGCATAACGTAGACATCACTAGTGATCACTCCAAAGACCTTCGTAATCACTATTAGACTCATCCGACTCTTTCCGAATACTTTAGCAATTTCTTTAGATCCACACTCAAACACTAAATTTTTGGTACTGGATCTTTCAGTGCGAATTACTAATAGAACCGTACACCGTTTCCAAATTTCGGAGTAAATTGCTTCATGTTTTTATTTATTTATTTTTTCTCAAAGATGGTGTCCAATTGACTATCATATACTGTGCAGTTGGCAAACAATGCGCCTGCGTAAAATTATTAATATAAAATAGCGACAATTTGCCTATCGCACGCTGTATTGAGCACATCGAATCGGATTTTAAATAAACACTTGAGCAAATATGCAAGACGAACTTTTAAAATACACACTGTTTAAAGAATTCCTTTCTCTAAATATCGAATGCCCCAAACTCATTTCAGTCTTAGAATATCGCATTAAACTTTCGGAAGATGCATCATCCTTTCCAAAGGGCTTGTTCACAATTTTGAACAGATCGTATTTCAACTGTCACTTGAAAGTCCTTGAGACCATTTATACCAAATCAAGATAGCCATTCTTATGCAAGCAAGCGGATTATTTATGAGAACTTAGCGTGATAATTCTCTAGATATATCTGAAGCTACAGGGAGCTGGTTAATGTTTATTTATTCGACCTTGTGTCAAGCTTAACTGAACTCCCTACAACTTACAAGTTCTATACAGATTATTCATCATCAGAATTATCAGGTTTTCATCAGAAGGTTGGTTGGTAGCAGGTGGGAATGTGTGGAATTGTGTGGAATAATGTTGGTTGGTTGTTTTGTTTTATGGCATATCAACCTCGGCGGGTCATTTATTGCCAACTAAATTTTATTTATTTATTGCTGGTAATACCTTTTTCTTTCAACAATTTATTGTTTTTTTATATAAGTTTTGTGTCTAGAAATACTTTTTTCTTTTCGAGTACCAAGATTCATTGGGATTTTTGTTTTTAAGGGCAGGGTCCCCAAGTCCTACCCTTGTTATTTAACCCATAACTGGAGGGAAGAGACGGATTAATATCTTTTCCAAGGTTACCAGTGCTTAAGTGAATGCAGGGTATTCAACTGGAATTCGAACTCGGCTCACCGATTTCTCTTTCCGAGCCGATATCCACTGCACCACAACGCATATCCGTCACCAAACGCTTACAGCACCTGGTATTCCCAGGAAGGAGTCACCCATCTAAGTACTGATCAGGCTCAACGTTGCTTAACTTCGTTGATGGAGCGAGAACCGGTGTATTTAATGTGATATGGCCGTAAGCCTGTGGAATAATGTAAGAATAAAAATATACATTTTTCTTTTTAAAATAGAAATTTATTAAACGAAATGAATAACAAGAATACGTATAAATTAATGTTCAATTAGAAAGTTAAGGGTATCAAGATCTGTAAAAAATGTTCGTAGTAGTAATTGTTGAAAGAGTATATGCGTACGTACGCATGTATGTATGTATTCAGTAGGAATGTCTTTGGCTGGAGAAGAAGAAGTCAAAGGAATCAGCACGCGAGAAGTAAAGAGAAAGAGGACGAATGTCCGAGTTGACTTAAAGCTTTTCTTTTTACATTTTAGCAGTGTCTCTCGCTGCTCCCATCGGAGTGACTGACTGACGCTGATCGATGTTCTTTTATTGAAATCTAGATTTTTCGCACTGATTCGCGAAGTCTTTTTTGGTCTTGCAAGTCGTTTCCATTGGTCAGAAAATCAGTTTAACACCTACTTGCGAATCCGGTTTCAACTTTTTCTTTAAACACATGGGCATTCTTTGTTCTGTTTGGGAAAAACCAGGATTTCATACATCAGTGTGAACTTTTGTAAATTTGAACTAGATTGATTATAGTTCTTAATTTCCAATCAACTACAAATCCATGTCAATATATTCTTGATATAGGTGTATTTTATTTCTTGACGTGTTACTTTTTACGTCGGTTGGTACAATATATGAATTTCCTAACACCTATAAGTGAGGAGCGATAAGCGGGTTGTATTGTTATTTTTTATTTTTTCTCTCTTTTCTTAATTCTAAGTTTTTATAACATCTGCCTTAATTTCATTAAAAAATAATAAGATAATAATAAATAAATTGTCCTGTAGGCTAACAAATACGCATCTATAACTGTACTAGCAGTATAGCCCGGGGTTGCTCGGGTGTAATGAAAGCTTTAAAACTAATCCATTGTCCTGGAGCTTAAACTCAGCCTAAAGAATATTTGAAATAATAAAATAATTGCGACAATTTACCAATCGCACATAATATATATATATATATATATATATATATATACTAGCAGTATAGCCCGGCGTTGCTCGGGTGTAATGAAATCTTTAAAACTAATCCATGGTCCTGGAGCTCAGACACTTTGGACGTTGGCAGGAAAGACTAAACAGCAATAGTTGTTTCCAGTTAAAGCGAAACCGTAGAATGAAAGAAAAATGAATGGATGTAAATCAAATTTTGATTTCCTGGCATCGATATCAAATTTTCTGCACTATTGTAAGAACTGCAACCTTGAAACTTCTGAATATCGTTTCTTATGTCTTTGTCTATGAGTGTATCAAATTTGATTAAAATCGGACCACTCCTTCTATAACCTAATTTTTTCGATTATCGATTTTCGATATTTAGCGGGTGTACCTTGACACAAAACTTAGCTAAGAACACTCGCAGACGCTTATAGTACAACTGTGTAAATTTTCAAGAAATTCAATTCAGCCGTTTCGGAGTCTATAGGTAACAGACACACACTCACACACAAAGTTCCATTTATAAGTAAGTTTAGATTTGCTAACTGGAAGAGGTTTCTTGTCAGAATTAAACTTGCATCTTTACAAATCTAAGATTAAATAGCATTGAATTTTGTTGACATATTTGGTCGGGTGCGCCTGCTATTCATCTCGAGGTTCTTGGCAAAATCCAAATAAGGATCTGCAATGCAATCGGTTCTGACTTGGCATCTCAACCTCAGTCACTTTCTCACCGACGTGACCTCGTGTGGCCTCCCTCTATCTTTTCTACAGTTATTTTTCATGGCAACTGCTCTTATAAGCTTTTTTTCTTAGTGTCCCAATCGCATGAATTTAAGCGCGTTACTATATTGGTATTTAGGTCCCACCTTTTTACTTTTGAAATAGTTAAATATAACCGTGCTCTTCTACTCCAATAGTTCCTTTTCTCGCACTTTTCGTCTTTGGAACTCTTTCCGTTTACTTGATTTCTTGATAGCTACAATTTTTAGAAATTTAAATACAAGTCGATTATCATCATCTATCTTCTTGAATTCCGTTCATCTTTTAGCCTTTCTTCTACATTGACTCAGTCATTTCTCTCACTGAAACTCCTTGCGCACTAGTGGTTACCAATTTTGCTTGGAGGGAAATCATAAAAAATTTGGCCGAATTAAAATAGCTGGGTTGTTGATTTAAAGGAGTCAGGTAAGTTTTAATTCTCTGAAAATGACGCATTTCGATCTATGAAATGTTCCTACACGAAATGGCAATCTTAATTTCCCGATGACTAAGCTGTGTTCCTTGACGCTATATTTGTTTTTATTGCAGTGTCGCCAAACTAATCTATCGCCCGGTTCACACTCCACCCACGTCTATTGAACAGGTTAAGAGGCTCGTCCCTTGTTCCCTGTTTAGGATGTGGTTTCCGGCTTTCTCTTTTCAAATCTTCTCACTTTTTTTTCCAAGTGGAGTAGACAGACTAATCTATCGCCATGTTCACACTCCACCCACGTCTATTGAACAGGTTAAGAGGCTCGTCCCTTGTTCCCTGTTTAGGATGTGGTTTCCGGCTTTCTCTTTTCAAATCTTCTCACTTTTCTTTTTTCAATTGGAGTAGATAGACTAATCTATCGCCATGTTCACACTCCACCCACGTCTATTGAACAGGTTAAGAGGTTCGTCCCTTGTTCCCTGTTTAGGATGTGGTTTCCGGCTTTCTCTTTTCAAATCTTCTCACTTTTTTTTCCAATTGGAGTAGACAGACTAATCTATCGCCATGTTCACACTCCACCCACGTCTATTGAACAGGTTAAGAGGTTCGTCCCTTGTTCCCTGTTTAGGATGTGGTTTCCGGCTTTCTCTTTTTCAATCTACTCACTGTTACGTAGCCCCCTGCACATCAGTGGCGTTATCGCCTAGCTTGGGGTGATACGATTAAAAAACAAAAAAAATCATCCCAAACAAGACAATACAGCCACCGAGACACAAGGGGTCTGGAAGAATTCAATAAAGAGCCCCAGCACTAAGGAGCTAATACAGAAAAAGTTAATTAAATTAATTAAAACAACTGCTTTAGTTTATTTTGCTGGAGTGACAGGGTTTAATCGATTCCTGTTTTTTCCTCGGATTAGATCATTGGTAGTGATGTGCACTAATAAAAATCCAATTTTGTGGTGTATGATTAAATTTCTTTGGCCTTGAAAAATACTCCGTCATCCGTGATTGCAGCAAATATTTTATTAAATTCAAAGAGTTTATAATTTTTATTAGAAATTATGCATGAATATAAACGATTTTGTTTTTATCCAACGCTAACGTTACAGTTTTTATCAGTTTTTTTTTTTAGATGAGTTAGTACGTACACTATTTACATTGTCCTCATATTTATTCGAATATTCACAATGTTTCGTACGCTCTAGCCTTTTTTAGGTGCTAGGAATTTCGAACCACAACGACACATGGCACAGTGGATATAGACGTTTGTTAATTCCAGTGACGTGACATAAAGAGCTGTGAGTTCAATACCGGGTTACAGCAGTGGTGAACAAATAACTTAGAGAGCAGAGTTAAACGGAGATAACTACATGGCTACCGGAAGTGGCATCTCACATGGAATGAGAATGATATTGTCCCAGTAATCGAAATAAAGGGTTTGGTTCAAAATTCCTAGCATCCGAAGAAAGTCGCAGAGTACAACAGCCGAAACTTCGTAAACGTAGCAATAAATACAGTACATCAGTTCGAACAATATAAATAATGCCGCAATTCTTGTTGCAAACATTTTTTATGGTTGTTTATTATTTATATAAAAATTGATCTTTGGTTCATATATATATATATATATATATATATATATATATATATATATATACTACCGGCCATAATTATTAGGCCACTCCTGTGTTGAAAAAAATTAGTATTTCATACTATTTTTTAGTATATATTGGCAAGTGAATAATTGTAAATAAAAATAGAATGGTTCTTTTGTTAATAGTGCAAATAACATGAGCATCAAATGAATTTATAAATATTTAATAATTACCTATATTGCCAGTTTCATCAATGAAGGAATGAAGAAAATTTAGGTTGATTTGGACGAGATCATCTTTGCTTCTTGTCTTGTAAAATTTTGGAATAATAGCAAAACAACCATTATATTTTCGTTTGGCAAGAAATGCTAAAAATAATTAAAATCCAACGTTTCTTTTAAAAAACTGGGATCGCCTAATAATTATTGCCGGTAGTATATATATATATATATATATATATATATATATATATTGTATAATATAGACAAGTTTTGTCTATTAATTTTGTGTCGGATCCGTTCATACCGTCTGATATACTTGATGGTGATATCGTTGAAAGACAACAAAAAATCACAGTAATTGTTGATTTTTTTATTGGGTTTAAGCTTTCGGCTCACATAAGCCATTATCAAAGAGTAAATATTAACACACAGTAAACATAGAACATTTAAGTTATTAACAATAAAGAGAAATAAATTGAAAATATAAGTCCATCCCTACCGTGGCGGATGGCCGAAGACAGTGACAAAATAGTGGCGTTGTGGTCCCTGATCTGATTACAGGTATTTGAGTACGTTATTGGAAATATCAAAATTGATAGTATTCAAACCAGGTTTAAATTGTTTAATGTAGATTGCTTCCAGGACTTTTAGTTTCTGTTTATTATTTTCTTGTTTAAGTATGTACGTGTTATCAACGAGCCTTTTTCTCAGAAGTGTGCGTTGATAATTTAAAACAACACGGTTATCACAACACAAAATTAATAGACAAAACTTGTCTATATTATTCAATGAAACATGCATTAATATATATATATATATATATATATATATATATATATATATTACAGCAGCAAGTACACCAATTCTTTCAATTGCCTTATTCTCCAGCATATTCTACAAGAGAGTTGGCAAATACATCATCTCTATCTCTTAATTGAGGCCTGACCAACATTGACATAAGCATCTTCAGTGATGGCGCACAGACACACACACACACACACACACACACACACACACACACACACACACAATTATTTTATATATATATATACATACACATATATATATTGTAACAAAGTTGTGGAACTCGTAGGTTTTTTTTACCTGTTGTTCGTGCATTTACTTTTATAAAGAGTGCTCAATACAAACAAACGTAGAGCGTTATATTGTAATAGTTGTTACAATGGTTAATAAATTCATAGTATCTCTACACAAAAATTTTCGCGTTTCGAACCTGCTACGTGCTTCTCATCGGGTGAGAATTTCAATTTATCCCCCGATGAGAACCGCACGTAGCAGCTTCGAAACGCGAAAATTTTTGTGTAGAGATACTATAAATTTATTAACCATTGTAACTACTATTACAATATATATATATATATCTATATAGAATAAGTAAGGAGCAAGTAGAAAAAATGTCTTTAATCTAACATTTAATTTAACAAGCTTCTTCAGAGGTTTATTAAAGACAAATGATTTAAAAATCCATGTTGACTGAGATATCTTTAAATCATTCGTAAACAAAAAAAATCTCTGAAGAAGCTTGTTAAAGTGAAACATGTTAGATTAAAGAACCTTTTTTAACTTGTTCTTTACTTATTCTATTTATATTGTCGGATTCTGATCCATGTATTAAACTATATATATATATATATATATATATATATATATATATATATATGTTCGTTAGTTCTATTTTAAGCAAATTTATACTATTTTGGTGGGAGTGGGGAATTTATGCAATTCATCCTTGAAGATTTTTAATCGTGATTTTGTTAATTTTTATGCAGATCCTATCTTGGATCTTTTTTTATGTAAATCGATCCACTTTTATTGGTTATTGGATACGTTTTATGCAAATTATTTTTTTTTTGTTTTTGTTTTTTGTTTTGTTTTCTTTCCGTTTTTATGAAAATTTATGCTTAAATCGTATTTCTGAAAATTTACTCTTGGCTTTCCTTCATGTAAAAATAATGCTTTCTCCAATTTATGCAAATTTCAAATACTGAGTCGTTTTCTTAAAAAAAACATTTGCAGCGTCTATACTCGAAATGGAACCGGTGAAATTAATGTTTCTTATACTCACAATCTTTAATTCAGTCAGTTATGAGCCATATGTGATATACACTTTGGGTGATCATGTCTCGAAAGGGACATGACTGACTGGGCAGAAGATTATCCCGAAGTAGGTTGCCATTGCTTTCTGTGGTAGACTGGTTGCCAGCCAAGGCTATAGAACCCAATCTGTCCTGTTATTTGACACATAGCTAGAGGGAGAAGAGTGGTAATATATTATTAAGTAGTGATTAGTGGGTGATCAGTTTATTACTTCATGATAATAGAAACCTGATCCCCCACTTTATGCCCAGTAGAAGCCTTAATCATGTTTTCAACTATTATATTCAGTCAGTCAGTTAAGTGCCATGAATGATACACGCTTGGGCGATCATGTCTTCAAAATAGACATGACTGACTGGGCAGAATATTATCCCATAGTAGGTTTCCATTGTTTTCAGCGGTAAACTGCTTGCCAGCCAAGGCTATAGAACCCAATCTGTCTTATTATTTAACCCATAACTGGTAAGATGATACGGGTTAGTACCTTTCAAAAGGGCATTTGTGCGAAAGTGGATGCAAGGAACCCCGATTTTTTAATTATGCACGCTAAAAATTTTCTGCAAGGGTGGGGTGCTGAATATATTATTGTTCTTAGCAAAGATAATTTTATCATTTTTTTTATTTGGTGAGTGAGCGTTTCAGAAGGAAATCGAGTCGAAAGATTTTTAGCACCCACACGTATATTTATACCTATGTATGTATGTATGTATGTATGTAGATATGCATGCTTTTTGAATCACTTACACACTCATTGGCTCTCAGTCTAAAATTAAAACGCTCTTCTTGTATGTATGTATGTATGCCTATCAATGAAGCT
The DNA here is from genome assembly GCA_037127315.1 of Ascarosepion bandense. Lineage (NCBI taxonomy): Eukaryota > Metazoa > Mollusca > Cephalopoda > Sepiida > Sepiidae > Ascarosepion > Ascarosepion bandense. Next base: position 3,018,143 of record JBBBDQ010000967.1, read on the forward strand.
ACAGTATTCAGAAGCCAAATGGGAGAGAGAAATTCACTGGAGCCATTCGCCTCGCCCAAAACCTGTCTCAAAACGCGAGTGACACTTTTCAAAAATCATACTCGCTTTTACGGTGGATTAACTACTACCAGTGCTTCCAATTGACAGGTTTCAACGTCTAAAGAGGATTTAGTGTAAAACTGAACAGCTTAATTAAAGCAAGACGGTAGTGGCCATTGGAGAGTCCCTATCAGTACACACAGACCGGGTATGAATAAGCTGCTAGCAATATGGCTTCATTGGAGCCTATTCCCAACTCCATAAGCTAATTAAAGATATTTCCATCAGGGCGCTTAAGAAAATGCATTGTTATTTACAAAATGTTGCAATGTATTTGTAGACGATTACGTTAACATGATTACACAGTAATTAATTATACGGCTTTAATATTTGATGAATTTGAAATATATATGTTTGTGTTTATATATATATATATATATATATATATATATATATGAGTGTGTATAGGTTGTGATAGGCAAATTGTCGCTATTTTAGATTTGTATTTTCTCACATGCACGTTTTTTGTTTTGATTCTATCGACTGCTCAAAATAGTAGGGTCAGTTGGGCACCGTCTGTAAGAAAAGAGGCACCATGATGCAATACACTTCTGAAGAAATATACGAACCGGATTTTGTACTTCTTGACATTCGCGCCGGAAGATTCAATACGAACATTTCAGAGTGTTTTAGTGCTAATCTGAAGATTGCTTAACCTCTTCTCATAACTGGTTTATTCTTATTCATCACCATTGTATATTTTTGTTAATACAATTTGTATTGTTATTATAACAATGTTGTTAATTACTTTCTCAGAAAGAATGTATGTTGAGCGTATATTTGTCCATATTTAATGTTTTTTTTTTAATCATATCACCCCGATCAAGGCGATAACGCCACTGATGTGCAGGGGGCTACGTAAAAGTGAAAAAATTGGAAAAGAGAATGCCGAAATCCACATCCTAAACAGGAAACAAGGGATGAGCCTCTACAGCTGTTCAATAGACGTGGGTGGAGTGTGAACCGGGCGATAGTTTAGTCTATATACTCTAATTGAAAAAAAATAATAATAAAAAGAAAACAGTGAAAAGATTGGAAAAGAGAAAGCTGGAAACCACATCCTAAACAGGAAACAAGAGATGAGCCTCTACACCTGTTCAATAGACGTGGGTGGAGTGTGAACCGGGCGATAGTTTAGTCTATCTACTCCAATTGAAAAAAAAAAGAAAAGAGAGAAAAGATTGGAAAAGAGAAAGGCGGAAACCACATCCTAAACAGAAAACAAGGGATGAGCCTCTTCACCTTTTCAATAGACGAGGGTGGAGTGTGAACCGGGCGATAGTTTAGTCTATCTACTCCAATTGAAAAAAAAGAAAAGAAAAGAGTGAAAAGATTGGAAAAGAGAAAGCCGGAAACCACATCCTAAACAGGGAACAAGGGATGAGCCTCTGCACCTGTTCAATAGACGTGAGTGGAGTGTGATGTTAGCGCAACGTTCCGCTACAGTTAGAATTAGAAAGCAAAAATAAACTGGCCCTTCATTGTATTAAAATAAAATGGCTGGTGGTGAGCAAAAAAGCTGCTACAAAATCCGGATTACGCAGAAGTGACATCAAAATCAAATGAGTGTGAAGATTCTGTATCTGGATAGTGTAGTAACTTACAAAATAAAGTGTGATTCAAAAATTCAAAGGTGTGTATTTTTCAAATAATTTTCAGAAATTGTGTAATGTCAGTCAATTAAGTGCATTACGTGATACACGCTTGGGTGGTCATGTCTCGAAAGAGACATGACTGACTGGGCAGATTATTATCCCGCAGTAGGTTGCCATAGCTTTCTGCGGTAGACTGGTTGCCAGCAAAGTCTATAGAATTCAATCTGTCCTGTTATTTAACCCAAAGCTTGAGGGAGGAGATAGATTAATACCTTTCCCAAGTTATTTGAGCGAAAGTGAATGCAAAGAGTTCAACTAGAATTCGAACTCGGCTACCCGATTTTCGAGTCGATATCCACAACGCTTATCCAAAGAGTAAGGTCAATCAGTTAAGTGCTCTACGTGATACACGCTTTGGGTGATCATGTCTCGAAAGAGACATGACTGACTGGGCAGAATATTATCCCGCAGTAGGTTGCCATTGCTTTCTGCGGTAGACTGGTTGCCGACCAAGGCTATAGAACCCAATCTGTCCTGTTATTTAACCCATAACTGGAAGGGAAAGATGGATTAATATCTTTCCCAAGGGTATTTTCGCGTAAGTGAATGCAATGAATTCAACTGGAATTCGAACACGGCTCTCCGATTTCTTGTCCCGAGCCGATATCCACTGCACCACAACGCTCATCCATGTTGGAATGTACGTTGTGGAGTAAGGTACAAAGATATAAAAAACGAAAAAAGTGCTTGTCTGCGTTTTATTATCTGTCATATATTAATGCACCAAAAACTAAATAATTTGTCACAAATAGAAAAAATAATTGATTCTTTTTAAAAAGCAAACTTACCTTTAGCAAGGCAGTAAATACACCTGGGGTTACTGGGTGCGAAAGAACGAGAACAATGGAAGAGTAATTAGGAAGACGGTAGATAAAGATTGACATTGCATTTAAATTTTTGAAAATCAACGTTGTCAAGAAAGCATAAAGCCGGAAGTGAGTTCCACAAGCGAGGGAAGAAACTGTTAGCATAGAACTTATAATAATATGAGAAGAAGAAAACATAATTAAGGAGAGAGAACAATAAAGGAACAGGAATTAAGAAAACGATTGACATTGCATTTAAATTTCTGAAGATCAAAGTTGGCAACAAATCATAAAGCCGGAAGTGAGTTTCACAAGCACGAGAAGAAACTATTAGCATAGGACTTACACTTCTATGAGAGGAAGAAAATATAATTTAGGAGAGAGAACAATAAAAGAAGATTATTGAAGAAGACAGTAGATAAAGATTGGCATTGCATTTAAATTTGGGAAGATCAAAGTTGTCAAGAAAGCATAAAGCCGGAAGAGAGTTCCACAAAGGAGAGAAGAAACTGTTAGCATAGGACTTATAATAATATGAGAAGAGGAAAGCATAATTATGGAGAGAGAACAATAAAAGAAAATTAATGAAGAAGACAGTAGATAAAGACCGACACTGAATTTAAATTTTTGAAGATCAAAGTTGAGTGGAAAGTAACAAGCCGGAAGAGAGTTCCACAAGCGAGAGAAGAGGCTGTTTGCATAGGACTTATTATAATATGAGAAGAAGAAAAAATAATTAAGGAGAGGGAACAATGAAAGAAGTTTAATGAAGAAGACAGTTGATAAAGATTGACATTGCATTTAAATTTTGAAAGATCAAAATTGGCAAGAAAGCATAAAGCCAGAAGAGAGTTCCACAAGCGAGAGAAGAAACTGTTAGCATAGGACTTACACTAATATGAGAAGAAGAAAACATAATTAAGAAGAGAGAACAATAAAAGAAGATTAATGAAGAAGACATTAGATAAAGATTGACATTGCATTTAAATTTTGGAAGATCAAAGTTGACAAGAAACCATGGAGCCACAAGAGAGTTGAAGAGGCAAAAGATTAGAAAAGAGTTGGATCGTATATCCCTTCATGATGTTTGAAGTGATCACTAGTAACAGCGACGTTCTGTCTCCATTAATCTTCCTAAAAAGTCAAGGACTTAATACGGAGGCCTACATCAAATGTCTTGATGAGATAGTACTCCCCTGGATCAAGAGGGTGGCTGCTAGAATAACCTATGCCTAGTAACAGGATTCTGCACCATGCCACACAAGCAGGAGAGCACAGTCACTCGTTACATTTGGTCCCTAAACTCCTCAGACTGCAACCCTCTTGATTATTATGTATGAAGCGCAGTTGATGTATATATATATGTATATATGTATGTATATAGCGCCATATATGAACAAAGAATCCATCCAGAACAAAGGCAAGAGATTCTGAAATCGTTTGGATGCTGTGGTTGAAGCCAATGAATTTATTTAATAAATTAACTCTTTCGTATTTCATGATATGCATGCTAAAATTAGATGTCAGTGTTATTTGTAACACTGTAACCCGGCTGGCTCGTTGCCCCCTGGTCCGGAACCTATTGTGATGATGATGACCGGAGCCTGAGTCAGGGTTGATGTTGTCGAAACGGCACCAATTATGACGACGCTCTCGGGTCGCTAATTGTGATGAGGGCCTCGTCACAGCAGCTGATCCTCAAGACGTCTCTTACAACAGGGAACTTTCCTGCCCACGCTGTGTTCTTTGATCTCAGGAAAGTCAAGTTAAAAATCCGGTAGCCGTTTCTCTACCACCT
>JBBBDQ010000967.1:3027500-3077500 GCA_037127315.1 Ascarosepion bandense
CTATCAGGGAAGCAAGTATAGGGAAAGGTGTTCCACAGGAGGGAAGTGCGAGGAAAGAAACTGATAGAGAAACGCTGGTTACATTTGACTATTTTGACGGTAAGAGTTAGTAATATCTACTTGTTCCGGACAAGCTAGTGGCGGTAAAATTTGACAAAAGAGAGTTCTTGAGGAGTAGAAAAATAAAAAAAAAACACAAAATATCCTTATTAAAGAAAACAAATCCAGCAGCATCTATCAAGTAAACCCAAGGGAATACAAAAAAAAAAAAAAGAAATGTCGCCCGGTTCACACTCCACCCATGTCTATTGAACAGGTTAAGAGGCTCATCCCTTGTTCCCTGTTTAGGATGTGGTTTCCGGCTTTTTCTTTTTCTTTTCCAATCTTTTCACTCTTACGTAGCCCCCTGCACATCAGTGGCGTTACCGCCTTGCTCGGGGTGATACGATAAAAAAAAAAAAAAAGTGAAGAAATCACAAAATCTTATAAAAAGTCCCTGATTCCTGTATTGAAAACATCAAAAAGGAAGCCAAAATTATTAAAGATAAATTAAATTTAAGCCAAAAATACAAATTTTAACCGGCAGAAAAACTTTCTTAACAAGAAAAGACCATAAAAAAGATTTTCCCAACAACCCATTCTACCGACTTATAAATCCATCAAAAACAGAAATGGGCAAAATAAGCCATCAAATATTTATAATTATTGGTGACTTGCTAAGAACAATTTCTCAAGCTAAACAGTGGAAGAATTTAAGTACCTAGGAAGTGTTCTAACAGGAGATGGAAAGTGCGACACGGAGATCCGAAAGTGAATTGGCATGGCAAAGGACGCGTTCCAGAAGATTAGCAAAATACTAACACACAGGAAGATCTCAATAGAAACGAAGAAAAGAGTGCTAGACTGCTACGTGATGTCAGTTCTTCAGTACGGCAGTGAATGCTGGACAATATCATCGAAAATGAGGACAAAACTGGAAGCGGCCGAAATGTGGTTCTACAGAAGGATGCTACGGATATCGTGGACTGAGCATAAAAGCAACGACGAGGTGTTAGAAAGAATGTCAACAAAAGGAAATTGATGCTGAGCATCAGGAAGAGACAACTGAAGTTCCTAGGACACGCAATGAGGAAGGAGAGCTTGGAGAACCTGGTACTGACTGGTCAGATAGAAGGAAGGAAAGACAGAGGAAGGCAGCGGATAACATATTTGCAGGGCATGATCAGGTGGATGACGGAACGGGGGTTGCCAGGAGTAACAGGAGCAAACATACTAAGAGCCACAAGGGAGAGGGAGACATGGAGAGCCATGATCGCCTACGTTCTGAAGGGACAGGGCACATAGAAGAAGAAGAAGAAGAACCAGTGGAAGAACACAAGTGAATACATTTCCTGATTACAAAAAAGCCAATTCAAAAATGAATATACATTCATTAAATATGATATAAAAAACTTTTACCCATCAATTTCTGAAAAAGGTTTGATGGAAGCGTTTAATTTTGCTAAAAGGTACATAATTATACCATTAGAATATATTTATATAATCCTACATTATGGCAAATAAATACTTTTCCACAAAGGCTAAGCATCGTTAAAAAGAATCAAACAGCGACAAATTTGATGTACCACAAGGATCGTATGACGGAGCAGAAATTTCAGAATTGATGGGTATATACATTTTAAATAAAAATCAACAAAATAATCCATACAGACAACCACGAATTATACAGAGATGACAGATTAATGATAGCAATAGACATGAAAAGAGAAAAGACTATTCAAAAAACTAGATTTTGAAATAATACTAGAAATAAATAGAAAAATCCTTCATTATTTAGATGTGGAAGTAAATTTACAAACTGGCAATGTCGTTCCATACATTAAAGCTAACACACAGTTAAGATACATAAACACAAGATCCATCCATCCCAAAAGCAAAATTAAGCACAAGGAATAGAACGCGGGCTATCAAAAAATTCGTCGAACAAGACAATATTTGAAGAAAAGAAAATAAACTATGAAGATATACTCAGAAAATAACGCCATAGAAACATTTTCAAATACAATTATCGACCAAACAGACAAACAAAAAATGATAATAGAAAACGAAATATTATCTGGTTTAAGCCACCATTTGACTTGAAGGTAAATTTTACTTAAAATTGGAAAAGGTTAAGCTACGACTAAATCAGTCAAGACTTCATAAAAACACCCAGCTCCCTGTTAAAAAAATGGTTCTCTTAGATATTTTAAAAGTAATGTAATTCAGATTTTAAAAGGCTTAAACTTAAATCAGTCCTTCTTCTTCTTCTTCTTCTTCTTCTTCTTCTTCTTTGTGCCGTGTCACTTTAGGACGTAGGCGATCATAGATCTTCACATCTTCCTATCCAATGTCGCTCTTAATTCCCCTTCTCCTGTTATTCAACTCTGTTCCACCATCCATCTGCTCAAGCCCATAAATCTAGAATATAAATGTACAGAAACTAGCATGACCACAAAATGAGGGATCAGCTTATATATTGATTATGATATAGAATTAATCCCCCATTTTATATCTACATTATGATTTTTTATAACCATTTGGTATATATATACTTATTCTATGTGCCCTGTTCTTTCAGGACGTAGGTGGTTTTTAGCACGCTTTCTCCTGTGAGAACACTCAACTCCCTTTCTGTCATCCACTAGCTCAAGCCCATAACTCTAGAATATAAATGTATAGAAACTGGTATGGCCACAAAATGAGGGATCAATTTATATATTGGTTATAATATAGAATTGATCCCCATTTTATACCCACATTATAATTTTTTATAAACAGTTGGCATATATATTCTTCTATGTGCCCTAACTCTTCAGGACGTAGGCGATCATGGCTTTCCACGTCTCCCTATCCCTGGTGGCTTTTAGCACGCTTTCTCCTGTAACATCTCTCAACTCCCGTTCTGTCATCCACTAGCTAAAGCCCATAAATCTAGAATATAAATGTATAGAAACTAGCAAGGCCACAAAATGAGGGAGCAGTTTATATATTAATTATAATAAAGAATTGATCCCCCATTTTATACCCACATTATAATTTCTTATAAACAGTTGGCATATATATTCTTTTCCTATGTGCCATGTCCTTTCAGGACGTAGGCGATCATAGCCTTCCACGTCTCCCTATCCCTGGTGTCTCTTAGTGCGCTTTCTCCTGTAACATCTCGCAACCCCCGTTCTGTCATCCACGAGCTAAAGCCCATAAATCTAGAATATAAATGTATAGAAACTAGCATGGCTAGAAAATGAGGGATCAGTTTATATATTGATTATAATATGGAATTGATCCCCCATTTTATACCCATATATAATTTCTTATAAACATTCGACATATATATTTTTCTCCTATGTGCCTAGTCCTTTTAGGCGTAGGGGATCATGGCTTTCCACGTCTCCCTATCCCTGGTGGCTCTTAGCACGCTTTCTCTTGTTACACCACGCAACCTCCGTTCTGTCATTCAGTAACTCATGCCATAAATCAAGAATATAAATATATAGAAACTAGCATGGTCACAAAGTAAGGGATCAATCTACATATTGATTATAATAGAGAACTGATCCCCCACTTTATAATTTCTTATTTGTTTTTCAATTTCTGGTTTGAATCCACCTCTTTTTAATACAGATTAGCTACGCAGGCATGTCTTTTAGATTTATTTCTTCTTCTTCTATATGCCGTGTTCCTTGAGGGCGTAGGCGATCATCGCCCTCCACATTTCTCTATGCCTTGTAGCAATTAATACTCCTTCTCTTGTTATCCCACTCACTCCCCACTACATCATCCATCTGCTCAAATAAATCAATGCGTTGCTTTCCATTCTCTCTTTCCCTTTCTATCTGTCCCATGAGCATCAGGTTCCCCTAGCCCCACTTCCTCATTACGTGTCCCAGGAACTTCTGTTGTCTTTTCCCGGTTCCGTCATCCACCTGATCAGGCCCTGCAAATATGTTATCCGCTGCCTTCCTCTGTCTCTCCTTCCTTCTATCTGACCAGTCGGTATCAGTTGTCTCTTCCTGATGCGCATCAGTTTCCTTTTTGTGTCCATCTTCTCCAAATCCTCGTTGTTCTCACTTGTTCCGTCCATGATATCCTAAGCATCCTTCTGTAGAACCACATTTCGGTTGCTTAAATTTTCCCTTCATCTTTGATGAGATAATTCAGCATTCAGTGCCATATTGAAAGACGGACATTACATAGCAATCCAGTACTCTCTTCTTTGCTTATAACGAAATTTTTTGGTCTCGATACGATACTTAGCTTCTGGAATGCATCCTTGGTCATGCCAATACGGCTTCGGATCTACATATCACACTTAGCACATTTCCCAGGTATTTAAATTTCTTCACCCATTTGATTTTAGTAACCCCAACTAGTAATTGACATTTTAGTCTCCTCTTCTTACTGATGACCATGCATTCAGTCTTCTTGTAGTTTATAAGTCGTCCTTTCTTTCCGCTTTCCTTAACTAATTCCTATAGGAGGCCTAGTGGTTTATTTCCTTTATCTCCTAACAGCACTGTATCATCTACGTATCTCATACTAGCACTATAGCCCGGCGTTGCTCGGGTGTAATAAAAGCTTTAAAACTAATCCATGGTCCTGGAGCTCAGACTCTTTGGACGTTGGCACGAAAGACTAAAAAGCAATAGTTGTTTCCAGTTAAAGCGAAACCGTAGACTGAAAGAAAAATGAATGGATGTAAGTCAAATTTTAATTTCCTGGTATCGATATCATCAAATAAGTTTTTTTCGTCGTAAACTGAATTTTGAAGGCTAAATAAGTCCTCTGAGTAAATGGTATCATGGCTGAGACTAAGAACTACAATTATACCTACTTAGATCCAAACTTGAAGCAAAAACTAAAATAAAATGGCTGAAAAAAATACAGACATACAGGCAGATAAACAGACACACACACAAACATCTTGCCTTATATATATATGTATATATATATTATCGATGTCCTGCACAATTAAAAGAACTGAAATCTTGAAAATTCTTAATATCGTTTCTTATGTCTTTGTCTATGAGTGTATCAAATTTGATTAAAATCGGACCACTCCTTCTATAACCCGATTTTTTCGATTATCGATTTTCGATATATATCGGGGGTAACTCGACACAAAACCTATCTAAGGACACTCGCAGACGCTTATAGTACAACTGTGTAAATTTTCAAGAAAATCGGCTAAGCTGTTTCGGAGTCTATAGGTAACGGACACACAGACACACACACATACAGAGACAAAGTTCCATTTATGAATAAGTTTAAATTATTATGATTGTGACCGCCAGTGACGAATCCATGTAGGACTTCTAAAGTCCTATAAAAAGATATAAATGTAAGACAAGGATGTGTATTCTTACCAGATCTACTCAACCTATACAGCGAGACCATTCTGAGAACTTTAGATCTGTCTGCGGATAACTATATATATATATATATATATATATATATATAAACATATCACCCCGAGTAAGGCGGTAATGCTACTGATGTACAGGGGGCTACGTAAGAGTGAAAAGATTAGAAGAGAGAAAGCCGGAAACCACATCCTAAACAGGGAACAAGGGATGAGCCTCTACACCTGATCAATAGACGTGGGTGGAGTGTGAAACGGGCGATAGTTTAGTCTATCTACTCCAATTGAAAAAAAAAAAGAAAAGAGTGAAAATATTGGAAAAGAGAAAGTCGGAATCCACATCCTAAACAAGGGATGAGCCCCTTCACCTGTTCTATATATATATATATAGTTAAACATCCGATTGCTTTTTAAGCAGAATTGAAACCCGACCGAATTGGCGTCAGTGGGCGATTCTACCTCTGAGCTATGGGCGCTCGATAGAAGGAGGCAGACTTTTAGCGTGTACTGGCGTATGAATAGTATGGTATATCACATTAATATAATCTTTTTCGAATCATGATTTAGAAAATTATTTTTATTTTTGAATGATTTGTATGATTTTTTTAAGAGATTTGTTGTGCAGATCTGCACAATATAATATAACTGATTTTAGCGATTTTTTAAATCATTCTTGTCAATTTAAATTCGTTCTGAATGTCGGAGCGTCCAACGAACTAGTGAATGCAATAGAAAAAAAAATGAGGTTAACAGTCGGTTTTGATTTAAGCTTTTATATGAGTTTTGATTCCAAGTTGATAGATTAAATTTAATATGTCAAATAAGCAAATTCGTCCCCGTGAACTAAATAAATTGTTCGGTTCGAAACTCGAACAATTATCATATGAAGAAAGGCGGATATCAGCTTGGAATGAGAAATCGCTGAGCCGAGTTTTCGAGTTCAAGTTGAATTCGTTGTATATACTTAAGAAAAAGTGTTAATCCATCTCTATTCGTTGGATATACCCTTAGAAAAAGTATTAATCCATCTATTCTCCCTTCAACTATAAGTTAAATAGCAGGCCATATTGAGTTCCATATGGTTGGTTGGTAACCAGTCTACCGTAGAAAGAAGGGGCAACTTTAACTGACTCGCTAATATTCGTTATACAGAAAGATGCTGAGGATAAAATGGACTGAATATGTAAACAATAACAGGGTGCTGGATAAATTGGAAATGCAAAGAACACTTAAACTTAACAACAGGAAGAGTCAGTTGAAATTTCTGTATCACATAATGAGATAGGAGGGCTTGGAAAATCTGATACTCACATGACACATTGAGAGGAAAGTGAACATGTGATTCTTCTTCTATGTACCCTGTCCCTTCAGAACGTAGGCGATCATGGATCTCCACGTCTCCTATCCCTTGTGGCTCTTAGTGTGTTTACTCCTGTTACACCTCGTAACCCCCGTTCCGTCATCCACCTGATCAGGCCCTGTAAATATGTTATCCGTTGCCCTCCTCTGTCTCTCTTTCCTTCTATCTGGCCAGTCAGTATCAGATTCTCCAAGCTCTCCTTCCTTATTGCATGTCCCAGAAACTTCAGTCGTCTCTTCCTGATGCTCAGTATTAATTTCCTTTTTGTTGCCATTCTTTCTAACACCTCATCGTTGCTTGCATGCTCAGTCCACGATATCCCCAGCATCCTTCTGTAGAACCACATTTCCGCTGCTTCAAGTTTTGTCCTCATTTTCGATGATATTGTCCAGCATTCACTCCCGTATTGAAGAACTGACATCACATAGCAATCCAGCACTCTTTTCTTTGTTTCTAGTGAAACTTTCCTGTGTCTTAATACTTTACTCAGCTTCTGGAACGCGTCCTTTGCCATGCCAATTCGCCTTCGGATCTCTGTGTCGCACTTTCCATCTCCTGTTAGAACACTTCCTAGGTATTTAAATGTTTGTACTTGTTTGATTCTGGTATCCCCCACCTGTATTTGGCATTTTGGGTTGCACCTTTTGCTGATGACCATGCATTCAGTTTTCTTGAAGTTTATTTGTAGTCCTTTTTTTTTCAATTTCCACCGATACCTTCTGTAGGAGGTCTTGTATGTGATACACTTGAGTAAATAGATGTTGGAACAGAGTTTATAAAAAATAACAAAAAGACAAAACTTTCTTAATATCCTAATCTACAAATCAAACAATTTCTACTCTCAGAGCTTTTCACGAGAACTACTACTTTTCGGAACAGACTCCTGAGTAGTCTACCCACTCCAAGTCAAAGTGCCATCATTATCTTCCCTCGTTATCTTCATAGTCTCTAGTTTCGTTTTTCTAAATTTTGGAACAGTGATGGGAAAGACGGATGTGCGTTGTGGTGCAGTGAATATCAACTCGGAACGACAAATCGGTGAGCAGAGTTCAAATTCCAGTTGAATTCCTTGTATTCACTCACGCACAAATACCATTGGGAAAGGTATTAATCCGTCTCTCTCACCAGTTATGGGTTAAATAATTGGATATATTGGGTTCTATAGCCTTGGCTAGCAACCAGTCTACCGCAGAAACCAATGGCAAGCTACTGCGGAATAATCTTCTGCCCAGTCAGTCAGTCATGTCTCATTCGAGACATGATCGCCCAAGCGTGTATCACGTATGGCACTTAACTGACTGACTGAATATAATAGTTGAAAACATGATTAAGGCTTCTACTGGACATAAAGGGGGGATCAGTTTTATATTGTTATGAAGTAATAAACTGATCCCCCATTAATTTCTACTTAATAATATAATACATCTGTTCTCCCTGTAATTATTAGATCAAATATCATGACAGATTGGGTTCTATAACCTTGGCTGGCAACCAGTCTAACCCAGAAAGCAAAGGCAACCTACTGCGTTATAATCTACTGCTTCAAACTTGGCACACAGGTTTATCGTTCCGAGTCGATATCCACTGCACCCCAACGTACACTAATACCTTATATATTCGGTTAAAAGTGAAATAAACTCATCCTTGATAATATCCTTTCCGTACACTTGCTTCCCTTTAAATGCAATGTCAATTGCCATCTCTTAACTTCTTGACTCTTATCTTTCTCTTCATCCTATACACCCCTTCTATCTTGTTCTTCCTTTTCGCTCTACTCTCATGTAACTCTCTTCACAGCAGTATTTCCATCCTTCTCTGACCCAATCACTTACTCGATATACCCTGTAACCTGTTCCTCTTTCTCTTCACTTGTGTGTGTGATTTTTCTAACCCATTTCTTGTTTATTTAAGACTGGTCTATTTAAAGTACTTCTGAAATAACTTTTTAATGCATATGAAATATTTAGGATTATCTATCCATTAACATCTTGTTCCAGGTTGTGAGATTTCGAAATAAGCTATGTGCGCAAAAGAAAAAAAAGTCACGTTGAAAATCACACGGCGTGAATCAGTTTGTTAATGGGTATATATAATAAAAACGTTATATATATAACGTTTATATATATATATATATATATATATATATATATATAACGTTTATATATATATGTATATATATATGTATATATATATATATATATAGTCATCCGCAGACAGATCTGTTTCGCAATATCACAGCTTATCAGCACGGTTAGACATCCGATTGCTTTTTAACCAGGATTGAAACACGACCGAATTGGCGTCAGTCTGCGATTCGACCTCTGAGTTATGGGCGCCCGGTAGAAGGAGGCAGACTTTCAGCGTGTCATATACCATGTATGCTTACGTCAGTAATGAGAGTGTTCTAATTCATTACTAAATGAACGATGCGTAGATGATAGAGTAGCTATATATATATTTTTTTTTCTAAACATATGCTATTAAATATAAGAGACAATGAATGTCTATTATGTTTAATCATGAGCCGTTCTAAACATCGTATTTTTGCTTTAATTTCAGTTGAAAATAAAGACAAAAATTCTCCAACATTTGGATAATTATTTATTGGTTTTCTTCTAAGCTTTCGGCTCACATGAGCCATCTTCAGAGAGGTAGTTTAAACTGAAATATTATAAAATCCACCATCACCGACGATATTATTTTGTGTTGACATAAAACTCCGCTTGGCAACGGCAATAGTTACCAAAAATAATAAACGCAATTCTTAAGTTTGCAATGCGGTTTTATGACGTCACACCGCGGGATAGCGCGAAATGACAACAAAACCATCTAGTCAAATGCAATGTAATATGTTATTTCCTGTTTTAAAGTTGATTTTATTGAGTGTTGGTTGTTTCGATTTGATGTACATGGCCTCCAATATCTGCAGGTTCCTTTTACTGTGTATATGAGTAAGGATCACCGTATCGTTGACCAAAATCTGTCTGATATTACCTGCATGTTTATGTTTTTCAGAGAAATGTTGTTTAATAGTACTCTGATCAGAAAGATGACATGTAAGTCTACGGGAGAGCGTGGTTGTATACGTGATTAAATATAGTTATACTCATCTCGAAACCCTTCTTCGAAAAATTTCGAACGAAGGGAAAAATGGTATTAAAAAAGAAAAAAGAAAAGAGCTTAGGACATGAAAGTCAGTTAAATATTCGGACCGAAATCAGCATGAAACCCAAAGAAAAAAGAAATAACCCGACACGTGTAACCATCTAACAGAAAGTGCTCAATACAAAGATAGAGCGAACTTAGAACCTAATGAGCTAGACGAACCGACCTAGGTTTCTCCTAAACGGATCGTCAGGGAAAGCTGGATATATATATATATATATATATATATATATATATATAGTATATTTCGGCAACAATCTCTCTTTTATGCAGGTTTCATTAAAAAGGATAGGCATGATGTTATGGTTAAGATTTTACATAATTTTTTTATGTCATCTCATAATTTTTCCTTTTCAGAACATAAATTATATAAAATTTTATGAATTCTTTTATTTCTTCGACCTCGAAAATGAACGTTATACTTATCATCAGGGAAAAACAGTTGAAATCCTTGTGATCTCTAATGAGGAAGGAGAGCTTGGAAAATCTGATACTCACAGGACGTATAGAGGGAAAGAGAGACAGGGGAAAGCAATGCATGACATATTTGATGGACTTGAGCAATTTTCAAGATAAAAATCTATTTTTATACTTTCATAGTTTTTTGACCCAAGTTTAAGGGTTAAATATTTTCCCATACCTGGAACCATAGCAAGTGCTATCAACCCGGGTCAGTGTGGACCTGGGAACAACAGCAATTAAGAGGTGGTTTCATGATACTTAAAACTTTTCAAGTAGAGACTTTGCGGCCGGATCTATTTTATCGTCAAACGCAGGACGCTTTATTGGGGTGGTAGAGGTTTAACCGTTTGTAGATGTGCAGTCGACGTATTCTGAAGTCCCAGCCGGCAGAACGGAAAACAGTCCGAACAATGTAAATTATTGAAATAAAGAAAAGAACACTGAATTTTTATGTGATAAGTATCTTGCTAAATTCTTATTCCTCCAACTCCTTGAGTAACAAACATAAAGAAAAACTCGACTTACTGTTTTTTAATAACGGTATTGATATATCTAAACATATTTATAAATGGAACTGTGTGTGTGTGTGTGTGTGTGTGTGTGTGTGTGTGTGTGTGTGTGTGTGTGTGTGTGCGTGCGTGCGTGCGTGTCCGTTACCTATACACTCCGAAACGGCTGAAACGATTTTCTTGAAAATTTACACAGTTGTACTATAAGCGTCTGCGAGTGATTTTAGCTACGTTTTGTGTCGAGGTAACCCCGATAAATATCGAAAATCGATAATCGAAAAAATCGATTTATAAAATGAATGGTCCGATTTTAATCAAATTTGATACACTCATAGACAAAGACATAAGAAACGATATTCAGAATTTTCAAGGTTGCAGTTCTTACAATAGTGCAGAAAATCGATGATATATATATATATATATATATATATATATATATATATATATATAAGGCAAGATGTTTGTGTGTGTGTCTGTTTATCTGCCTGTATGTCTGTATTTTTTTTTTAGCCCTTTTATTTTAGTTTTTGCTTCGGGTTTGGGTCTAAGTAGCTATAATTGTAGTTCTTAGTCTCAGCCATGATACCATTTATTCAGAGGACTTATTTAGCCTTCAAAATTCAGTTTACGACGAAAAAATCTTATTTGATATCGATACCAGGAAATCAAAATTTGACTTACATCCATTCATTTTTCTTTCAGTCTACGGTTTCGCTTTAACTGGAAACAACTATTGCTTTTTAGTCTTTCGTGCCAACATCCAAAGAGTCTTAGCTCCAGGACCATGGATTAGTTTTAAAGCTTTCATTACACCCGAGCAACGCCGGGCTATGTTGATATATTAAATTCTAAATTTATACTTATTGAACTTTATTTGTGGAAAACGCCAAAAATATTCTTGAATTCGGTATCAGGTTTAAAAAATTGGTCACAGAAATTCGAGCGAATCTTTTCATTATCAGAACGTCTTAGAATAAGAGCCTTAGAAAGAATTCTTGGCGTGAATTCTGTCTTTTGTTATTGAAGTAGATTTTTTCTCTCATTGGATATCAGCTTCATCGCACATCTCAGCCTTCGGCAAGTCTTTCATGGCCCTTTGATAAAACCAAATACATTTTTTTTTCTTTTGGGATCACTTACTTTTAGAGTTCTACAATTTATGCTCTGCACAGTCCGTTGGAAAAGTTTCGGAATTTTTTTTCTTTAGAATTTTTTTTTTTTAATCTATTTTCTTTATTTTTGATTCGCTTATTTGCCCTTAGTTCGAGTCTTACTAGTTCCTATCGTTAGAAATTTTTTTAATGTCTTTTCGTTTGCTTCTTTTTTCATGACCCTGTGTGCCAAGCATTCTCACCTACGACTTGTTTCAGGCGAAAACGCAGCTTCACTTTGCCTGCAATTTTATTTTTTTTTGTTTGTTTCGAAAATTCTGCTTTATTTTTTTTTTTTGTTGTTGTTTTTTGTTTTTAACGGCAACTGCTATTTCTCGACCCCAGACTCTCATCACCCTACACACTCCAAGATTAACGTTTTTCCTGGTGAGATCTAGAGATTGCTGCGTAAGATTATATCTGGTAAAAATATTTCACTGATTCTCCAACCTATCTTTCTTTATTTTTTTATTTTATTTTTTTGTTTTTTTTTATTTTTTGTGATTCCGTTCACTTTTTGCTCTTCTTTCTGTTTTGTTCTCTAAATTTCTCCATCTTGTCTTTCCTTTCAAACTCATTCTCTGTCCTTCTCCTTTGCCAGCATATTCTTTCTTCTATTTCCCTACCTATTTTCATATCCATGCTTCTTTACTCCCTTTCACTGGCTGACGATAGTTTTATGTCCGCCATTTTGTATTTACACTGCATTGTTGTCCGTTAACATTTCTGTCTTTTTATCTTTTATTCAGATTGTTTTTCTAGTCTTGTTTTTCTTCATTTCTTTTCTCTTTTCTTTTAACATTGTCTTTTTATTTTCTCTCATTTTTTTCTCTCCAATTTACTTCAATTCTTTTTTTCCGTCTTTCTTCTCTTCGTCCTCTTCCCCCACTTTTTTTTTTCTTTCAAGCTTTCTTACATTCTGTTATAAAGTTTATTCTTTTTCCCGCCTATTTTTTTATATCTTCCCGCTTATTTTTCTCCAACGACATATTTCTTTTCTTTTACGCTTAGTACTTTTTTTTGTTACTCTATTGTCGCTTTTTCTTTTTTTATTGACCGGAAGATATGTGAACATTTTGATCAGGAGAGTTGCCTGAAGTTCGCTTTTGGCTTCATTTTTTTTTTCTCTCTCACTTTTCTCTTTCTTTTATGCAATTGTTATCTCTTCTACCAAATTCTAGCCTCTGTCATTTGTATTGTTTTTATCAGGTATTTTTTCTAATTCAGCTAGTAACACAATCACTGAATTGTCAACCGTATTTCACAGAATTCAGAAAAAAATAACGTATCAACTGTAAAATGTACAGCTAATTCTTCCTTCATGTGTAGTATTCATTACTTTAAGTCTTCTGCGCATCTCGCATTAAGTAATGTGAATTGTTAATAATTTTTGACAAGTCTTTCCATCATCATATTTCTGTTTGTTTTTTTTTTTTTGCTTTTTTTTTATTATATTATATATTCTTGTACCTCGTTGTGGCGAAGTGGATATCGGTTCGGAACGAGAAATCGGGGAACCGAGTTCGAATTCCAGTTGAATTCCTTGCATTCACTTTCGCACAAATACCTTTGGAAAAAGTATTAATCCGTCTCTTCCCACCAGTTATGGGTTAAATAATAGGACAGATTGGGTTCTATAGTCTTGGTCGGCAACCAGTCTACCGCAGAAAGCAATGGCAACCTGCTGCGGGATAATCTTCTGCCCAGTCAGTCAGGTCTCTTTCGAGACATGATCGCCCAAGCGTGTATCACGTATGACACTTAACTGACTGACTGAATATAATAGTTGGAAAAAGGATTGAGGCTTCTACTGGGCATAAAGTGGGGGATAAGTTTATTACTTCATAACAATATGAAACTGATCCCCTACTAATTACTACTGAATAATATAGTACATCTCTTCCCCCTCTAGCTATGAGTCAAATAATAAGACAGATTGAGTTCTTTAGCCTTGGCCGGCAACCAGTCTACCGCAGAAAGTAATGGCAACCTACTGCGGGATAATATTCTGCCCAGTCAGTCATGTCTCTTTTGAGACATGATCGCCCAAGCGTGTATCACGTATGGCACTTAACTGACTGACCTACTATATCTTTTCAGAATTATGGCTCTCGACAATTTTTTTGTCTTTTACAGCTTTTAATAAATTTTGTCATTTTGTTATCTTTCCTAACCCTTGTTCCACAATCTATTTAATAAATCTCGGGTAAGTTATAGGCTAATAAATCTCAGGTAGGTTATAGGCGTTGCTATAACCCCTCTTTAGTTTTCAGTCTCTCATATGACTCAAATTTTCCAAGCCTTTTCTCCTCATTATCGTTAACTTGAACGAGAAATCGGGGAACCGAGTTCGAATTCCAGTTGAATTCATTGCATTCACTTACGCGTAATTACCCTTGGGAAAGGTATTAATCCGTCTCTTCCTTCCAGTTATGGGTTAAATAACAGGACAGATTGGGTTCTATAGTCTTGGCTGGCAACCAGTCTACCGCAGAAAGCAATAGCAACCCAACCTACTGCGGGATAATCTTCTGCCCAGTCAGTCATGTCTCTTTCGAGACATGATCGCCCAAACGTGTTTCACGTATGGCACTTAACTGACTGGTGTTTAATCACCCGGCAACAAATTTAACGGGTACATATAGGCTCAGAACAAAGATTGCCAAATATCGCGCCTAATGTCAAGCTGGCAGTAGTATGGGGGTAATATCACAGAGTTGTAATACCTGGAACCTAGCTTCCGTCAAGATTTCTCTGACCTAAGACGGAAAAAATCAGCAGAGAGGTGTAGAGCAGATATTACATTTGGTATTCACTTAAAGTGACTGGATATGGCACAAATCAAGATTCAAATAGGGTGTCAAGTCCAAAAATTGCCCGCTCCTCGCGTCGATATTCCACCAAAACTCATTGGGGGAACGAGGAAGATGTTGCCACAGTTTTAGAATTTTTCTTTTTATAATAGTGTCGCACCAAGCAAGGCATTTCACCGCTACTGTTTTGAAGAGGAAAGTTATGAGAAAGAGTGACAGGTTATAAGGGGGTGTCAGGAAGTACGTAAGAGAAAGATGAGAATACTGATGAGAGTGGAATGGACGAAGAAAAAAGCATGAGAGAAGGACGACTGTGGCCATAAAGTGAGGGATCAGTTTATATATTGATTGTAATGAAGAATTGATCCCCCAGTTTATATATCCACATTATAGCAGTAAAGATTTTTTTTTTTAAACTTATCGCCCAAGCAAGGCATTTTACTGCCACTGTTTTGCAGGAGTTTACATAGGAGGAAAGTTATGAGAAAGAGTGACAGGTTATAGGGGTGCCAGGAAGTGGGTAAGAGAAGGATGAGAATACTGATGAGAGTGGTGTGGGCGGAGAAAGAAGCATGAGAGAGGGATGACTATGACCATAAAGGGAGGGGTCAGTTTATATATTGATTTTAATGTAGAATTGATCCCCCACTTTAAAGCCACTTTGCAATAGTAAATAATTTTTTCTTTTATAATCATATCGCCCCAAGCAAGGCATTTTACTGCCACTATTTTGCAGGGGGTTACGTAGAAGGAATTTTGAGGAGTGAGAGGTTGCAGGGGGTGTCAGGAAGAGAGTAGGAGAGGGAAGAGATTACTGATGTGAGTGGGGTGGACGAGGAGGAATGTTATGAGGAGTGAGAGGTTGCAGGGGGTGTCATGAAGAGAGTAGGAGAGTGAAGATAGTACAGCTGAGAGTGGGGTGGATGTAGAAAAGCGTGAGAGAGAGAGAGAGGATGTAAGTTAGTGAGACGAAACATGACTCTTGACTTTACACTTAAATTCTGGAAATTGTAACTGTCAGGAAAGCAAGTATGCGTAAGAGAATTCCACAGGCGGGAAGTACTAGGAAAGAAGCTGATGGAATAGAATTTGCGTTTACAATTTATTGCTTTCACGGTATTTGTTGTGTAACGAAGACAAGAACACAATTGAGATACAACATTTAGCTTGCTCGCCTGAAGGTAGATACAACACTTTTGATTTACCCTACTCCCCCAGTGGAGCGAGTTGTGACACAAGGTCAGTTTTAACGTGGGGAACCTACGCTTAGGCCACTAAAGATTACCCAGCTACCGATTAAGCGGTAACTTGTAACAAAGCTGGTCTTAGCTGATCATTACTTGTCAAACCTGGCCAGTCGGTGGGCAGGAAGTGGGTATCTGAGAACAGATACTAGTCTTAGCTGGTCATTGCTTCCCGCCCGGTGAACAGGAAGTGAATACCTGAGAACAGATACTACACTTGATATTTACTCTACTTCCCCACAGGAGCGAGTTGTGATAAAAGGTCAGAACCTGAACGCTCTGGCCATTGGTCAAGGATTACCCAGCCCCCGCTTATGTGGTAACTGGGTACAAAACTGGTCTTAGATGGTCAAAAGCTAGTCTTGGCTGGTCATTGCTTCCATGCCAGCGGCAGGAAGGGAGCATCTGAGAACAGATACAAAACTTTCGTTTTAGCCTACTCCCCCACTGGAGCGAGTTGTGACACAAGGTCAGTTTTTAACGTGGGGAACCTGAGCGCGTACGCTCAGGCCATTGGTCAAAGATTACCCAGCCACCGCTTATGCGGAAACTGGGTACAAAGCTAGTCATTGCTTCCAGGCCGGCAAGCAGGAAGTGAGTAACTGAGAACAGGCACTACACTTTGATCCTAGCACGAAGACTGAGAACAAAAAGGTCAGTTTGCGAGCATTATATTTAGCTGTCCCTCCCACTAAGGGCAACATGTGACACATGGTCAGTTTATGAGTGGGAATTTCCGGGCTATATGGCCCGGCCAAAAAATGCCTGTCTATCAGTCATCTATATATATCAACTTGCATTACAACACAAGCGGAGATATTTAATTTGCATCGCGATTTTAAAAAGGATATTTGTATAAATATCTAATATTTCTTATCTATTTTTAATTCAAATTCTTCAAAAGGGTCAAAGTTATATGATGTTTCTATTAATTTTTCACTTCATTGTGTGAGCATAGAAATAATTTATATCATTTTTAGAAAATATTTTACCCCAACCAAGACAGTAAAGACACAAAGGCAAAAGGGTTACGAATATATATATATATATATATATACATATCTAATATCTAAACTTACTTATATATGGAAATTTGTGTGTGTGTGTTTTTCTGTGTGTGTGTGTCCGTTACCTATAGACACCGGAACGGCTGAACCGATTTTCTTGAAAATTTACACAGTTGTACTATAAGCGTCTGCGAATGTTCTTAGCTAAGTTTTCTGTCGAGGTACCCCCGATAAATATCGATAATCGATAATCGAAAAAATCGGATTATAGAAGGAGTGGTTGGATTTTAATCAAATTTGATACACTCATAGACAAAGACATAAGAAACGATATTCAGAAGTTTCAAGGTTGCAGTTCTTACAATCGTGAAGAAAATCGATAATATACATATATAAAAGGGAAGATGTTTGTGTGTGTGTCTGTTTATCTGTCTGTATGTCTGTATTTTTTTTCAGCCCTTTTATTTTAGTTTTTGCTTCGGGTTTGGCTCTGAGTAGGTATAATTGTAGTTCTTAGGCTCAGCCATGATGCCATTTACTCAGAGGTGTTATTTAGCCTTCAAAATTCAGTTTACGACGAAAAAAACTTATTTGATATCGATACCAGGAAATCAAAATTTGACTTACATCCATTCCTTTTTCTTTCAGTCTACGGTTTGGCTTTAACTGGAAACAACTATTGCTTTTTACTCTCTCATGCCAACGTCCAAATAATCTGAGCTCCAGGACCATGGATTAGGTTTAATGCTTTCATTACACCTGAGCAACGCCGGACTATACTGCAAGTAAAGAATAAAAAAAAACTTTATTACGGATCGAGAACACTAAAAGAAGAGGAATCAAGAAGACAGAAGATAGCGATTGGCATTGATTTTAAAAATCTTTGAAGATCGAACTTTACTGAAAAGTAAAAAGCCGGAAGAGTGTTCTACAAGCGAGAAGTACGAGTGAAGAAAGTGTTAACGTAAAACTTACGGTTACATCTAGCCAATTCAACCGTAAAATGATGAGATCTTACTGCTAAACTAGTCCTGCGCTTAAATTAATCGAGAAGGATCTCCAATCCCTGGTGGACTGGAGTAAGAAAAGGCTCGTAAATATTAATGCTTCCAAAACGAAGCTGCTATCAACCATCAAAGACAATCGCTCCTACCTCTCATTAGCATGGAACAGGCTAGCCTCCCTGAGAGTAAAACAGTACGACTCCTTGGCCTCACACTCTCAGCGGACCTCAAGTGGAATGACTATATCGAATCCATTGCTAAATCCGCTGCTATGAAAGTCGGTTCTCTGTGTAGGGTCCATCCTGCACATCTATAAATCTACCATCCGCCCGTGTATTGAATACTGCTGCCACATCTGGTCGGGTGCCGCTACTACTCTCCTCGGGGTCCTTGACAAAATACAACGGAGAATACGTCATGTGATCGATGCCGACTTGGCAGCCCGGCTGCAGTCACTCTCTCACCGGCGTGATGTGGCTTCCCTGTGACTTTTCTATAAATACTTTCACGGCTTCTGCTCCGATGAACTTAGTTCATTGGTACTCCCTAGGTATGGATTTGCAAGAGATACTAGATTAGCAACTAGGTCCTACACTTTTACAGTGAAACAGATAAAATGTAACCGCAATTTCTACTCTAACAGCTTCTTTTCTCGCACTTTCCGCCTGTGGAATTCCCTTCCACATACTTGCTTCCCCGACAGCTACAATCTCCAGGAATTTAAATGTAAGGTCAATAGACATCTTTCACACTAATTTGCATCCATTCCCTCAAACACTCTACCCATCTACCCAACCCTCATCCTCGGTATCCTCATCCGTCTACCACCCTCCTTCCGACATTTCCTATATCTAACCACTCTTTCTCATCACTTTTCCCTATGTAACCCCCTGCGCAATAGTGGCAGTGGAATGCCTTGCTTGGGGTGAAATGATTAATAAGAAACAAAGTCTAGGTACTATAAGAACAACTGCCATAAAATATTTATAGAAAAGAAATAGGGAAGCTACATCCCCGTAGTGAGAAAGTGACTGCAATCGAGGTCATCAATAATAATATTACTGATTCTGCTTTGGATTTTATCAAGAAGCTCTAAATATAAGCAGGAGCATCACCGGACCATATGTGGTAGCTATTCAAATCATAGACAAATGTTAGACTTATATATCAGTCAGTTAAGTGCCATACGTGATACACGCTTCGGGCGATCATGTCTCGAAAGAGAAATGACTGACTGAGCAGAAGATTATCCCGCAGGAGGTTGCTAATGCTTTCTGCGGTAGACTGGCTGTCAACCAAGGCTATAGAACCCAATCTGTCCTGTTATTTAATCCATAACTGGAAGGAAGAGACGGATTATAATCTTTCCCAAGGGTCTTTGCGCGTAAATGAATGCAAGAAATTCGAACTCGGCGTGTTCCGAGTCAATATCCACTGCACCACAACGCACACATAATATATATTCTGGAGTTTGTTGACAATCTAGTCAGTTAAGTGTCATGCGTGATACACGCTTGGGCGATCATGTCTCGAAAGACACATGACTGACTGGGAAAAACATTTCCCGTAGTAGATGACCATTACTTTCTGCGGTAGACTGGTTACCAACCAAGACTGTAGAACCTAATTTGTCCTGCTATTTAACCATAGCTGGAGGTAGAAAGATGGATTAATATCGTTTCCAAGAGTATTTTCGCGTAAGTGAATGCAACGAATTCTACTAGAATTCGAACTTGGCTCTCCGACTTCTAGTTCCGAGCCGATATCCACAGCACTACAACGCACATCCCAATCTAATACCGAATTTAAATTGATGAAGTATTAGCTATCAGAGGGGAAACTTCATCAGAAAAATTACCATGAAACTATCTTTAGAAAAGGTTGTCAAAATTCAGCTACAAGTTTGCAAAACCTCATGTGTTCATAATAATAATCATTGTCATTATTTAACATTTCACAATATTACAAATTAATCGATCGGAAACAAGAAAATAATGTTATAGAATTGAATAAATCAAAATAATGTTTAATTAGATTCTCTTAAAATACGCCTCTCAACACTGACTGAATATTTCACTCGATAAGCATCATTTATTTATTTATTGCTAGTAATACGTTTTTCTTTCAATTTATTGTTGTTTTTTATATAAGTTTTGTGTCTAGTAATACATTTTTCTTTTCGAGTATCAAGTTCGAATTCCAGTTGAATACTCTGCATTCACTTAAGTACTGGTACCCTTGGGAAAAGTATTAATCCGTCCCTTCCCTCCAGTTATGGGTTAAATAACAAGGGTAGGACTTGGGGACCCTGCCCTTAAAAACAAATCCCAATGAATCTTGATACTCGAAAAGAAAAAATGTATTACTAGACACAAAACTTATATAAAAAAACAATAAATTGTTGAAAGAAAAAGGTATTACTAGCAATAAATAAAATTTAGTTGGCAATAAATGACCCACCGAGGTGTCGATATGCCATAAAAACAAAACAACCAACCTTTGTCTCTACCTTCGTAACTATTTTCACTCCTGTGTTCTCATTCTTCTCTTGCCCTTTCTCTTTCACCCTTGTAGCTGGTTTGTCTTTGTCTTCACTCTCTTCCTGCCTAAAACTTTAGCTCTCTTATTTAGCCCACTACACATCAGTGGCGGTACCGCTATGCTTGGGGTGAAATTATTTTAAAAAAAACTATAATTTTTGACACAATTTTCTCATTGTGTGTTCCATTGATCTAATACAACTTTTTAAAGCGTTATTGTATTGATATATTGACAAAAATCCCATATAACTTATAATAACTTAAAACCTGTACTAAATCTGATGTGTTGTCATATCCACAACGAGGTTTCTCGACACGAACACCTACTGGGTCGAAAGCTCAATGTGCGTTGCGGTGCAGTGGATATCGACTCAGAACGAGAAATTGGGAGCCGAGTTCGAAATCTAGTTGAATTCCTTGCATTTACTTACGCACAAATACCCTTGGGAAAGGTATTAATCCGTTTCTTCCCTCCAGTTGTGGATTAAATAACAGGACAGATTGGGTTCTATAGCCTTGGCTGGCAACCAGTCTACCGCAGAAAGCAATGGCAACCTACTGCGGGATAATCTTCTGCCCAGTCAGTCATGTCTCTTTCCAGACATGATAGCCCAAAGCGTGTATCACGTATGGCACTTAACTGACTGACTCGCTATAATAGCTGAAAACATGTTTGGGGCTTCTCCTGGACATAAAATGGGAGATCAATTTCATATTGTTATGAAGTAATAAACTGATCCCCCACTAATTACTACTAAATAATATCATACATCTCTCTCTAGCTATGTGTCAAATAGCAGGATAAATTGGGTTCTGTAGCCTTGGCTGGCAACTAGTCTACCAAAGAAAGTAATTGCAACCTACTGCGAGACTATCTTCTGCCCAGTCAGTCATGTCTCTTTCCAGACATGATAGCTCAAAGCGTGTATCACGTATGACACTTTTTTTTAATCACATCACCCCAAGCAAGGCAGTAAGGCCACTGGTGTGCAGGGAGCTACGTAAGAGTGAATAGATTGGAAGAAAGAAAGCCGGAAACCACATCCTAAACAGGGAACAAGGGATGAGCCTCTACACCTGTTCAATAGACGAGGGTGGAGTGTGAACCGGAGCATTAGTTCAGTCTATCTACTCCAATTGAAAAAAAAAAAGAAAAAGAAGAAAAGTGAAAAGATTGGAAAAGAGAAAGCCGGAAACCACATCCTCACCAGAGAACAAGGGATGAGCATCTACACCTGTTCAATAGACGTGGAGTGGAGTGTGAACCGGGCGATAGTTCAGTCTATCTACTCCAATTGAAAAAAAAAAAAAAAAAGAAAAAAGAAATGTGAAAACATGGAGAAGGAAAGCGGAAACCACATCCTAAACAGAGAACAAGGGATGAGCCTCTACACCTGTTCAATAGACGTGGGTGTCGTGTGAACCGGGCGATAGTTCAGTCTATACTCCAATTGAAAAAAAAAGAAAAAAGAAAAGTGAAAAAGATTGGAAAAGAGAAAGCCCAGAAACACATCCTAAACAGAGAACAAGGGATGAGCCTCTACACCTGTTCAATAGACGTGGGTGTCGTGTGAACCGGGCGATAGTTCAGTCTATCTACTCCAATTGAAAAAAAAAAAGAGAAAAGAAAAAAAGAAAAGAGCAAAGATTGGAAAAGAGAAAGGCGGAAACCACATCCTTAACAGAGAACAAGGGATGAGCCTCTACACCTGTTCAATAGACGTGGGTGGAGTGTGAACCGGGCGATAGGTCGGTCTATCTACTCCAATTGAAAAAAAAAAAGAAAAAAGAAAAGTGAAAAGATTGGAAAAGAGAAAGGCGGAAACCACATCCTAAACAGGGAACAAGGGATGAGCCTCTACACCTGTTCCAATAGACGTGGGTGGAGTGTGAACCGGACGATAGTTCAGTCTATCTCTCCAATTGATAAAAAAAAAAAAAAGAAAAAGAAAAGTGAAAAGATTGGAAAAGTGAAAGGCGGAAACCACATCCTCACCAGAGAACAAGGGATGAGCATCTACACCTGTTCAATAGACGTGGGTGGAGTGTGAACCGGGCGATAGTTCAGTCTATCTACTCCAGTTAAAAAAAAAAAAAAAAAAAAAAAAAAAAAAAAAAAAGTGAAAAAAGAATTGGAAAAAGAGAAAGCCGGAAACCACATCCTCACCAGAGAACAAGGGATGAGCCTCTACACCTGTTCAATAGACGTGGGTGGAGTGTGAACCGGGCGATAGTTCAGTCTATCTACTCCAATTGAAAAAAGAAAAGAAAAAAAGAAAAGAGCAAAAGATTGGAGAAAGAGAAAGGCGGAAACCACATCCTTAACAGAGAACAAGGGATGAGCCTCTACACCTGTTCAATAGACGTGGGTGGAGTGTGAACCGGGCGATAGGTCAGTCTATCTACTCCAATTGAAAAAAAAAAAGAAAAAAAGAAAAAGTGAAAAGATTGGAAAAAGAGAAAGGCGGAAACCACATCCTAAACAGGGAACAAGGGATGAGCCTCTACACCTGTTCAATAGACGTGGGTGGAGTGTGAACCGGACGAATATGGATTGATCTATCTACTCCAATTGAAAAAAAAAAAAAAGAAAAAGAAAAGTGAAAAGATTGGAAAAGAGAACGGCGGAAACCACATCCTAAACAGAGAACAAGGGATGAACTCCTACACCTGTTCAATAGACGTGGGTGGAGTGTGAACCAGGCGATAGTTCGATCTATCTACTCCAATTGAAAAAAAAAAAAGAAAAAAGAAAAGTGAAAAAGATTGGAAAAGAGAACGGCGGAAACCACATCTAAACAGAGAACAAGGGATGAGCCTCTACACCTGTTCAATAGACGTGGAGTGGAGTGTGAACCGACGATAGTTCAGTCTATCTACTCCAATTGAAAAAAAAAAGAAAAAAAGAAAAGTGAAAAGATTGGAAAAAGAGAACGGCGGAAACCACATCTTAAACAGAGAACAAGGGATGAGCCTCTACACCTGTTCAATAGACGTGGGTGGAGTGTAGACCGGGCAATAGTTCAGTCTATCTACTCCAATTGAAAAAAAAAAAAGAAAAGTGAAAAGATTGGAAAAAGAGAAAGGCGGAAAACACATCCTAAACAGAGAACAAGGGATGAGCCTCTACACCTGTTCAATAGACGTGGGTGGAGTGTGAACCGGACGATAGTTCAGTCTATCTACTCCAATTGAAAAAAAAAAGAAAAAAAGAAAAGTGAAAAGATTGGAAAAGAGAAAGGCGGAAACCACATCCCTAAACAGAGAACAAGGGATGAGCCTCTACACCTGTTCAATAGACGTGGGTGTCGTGTGAA
The DNA here is from genome assembly GCA_037127315.1 of Ascarosepion bandense. Taxonomy (NCBI): domain Eukaryota; kingdom Metazoa; phylum Mollusca; class Cephalopoda; order Sepiida; family Sepiidae; genus Ascarosepion; species Ascarosepion bandense. The sequence continues at coordinate 3,051,477 of JBBBDQ010000967.1, forward strand.
CCGGGCGATAGTTCAGTCTATCTACTCCAATTGAAAAAAAAAAAAAGAAAAAAGAAAAGTGAAAAGACTAGTAAGAGAGAAGGCGGAAACCACATCCTAAACGGGGAACAAAGGGATGAGCCTCTACGCCTGTTCAATAGACGTGGGTGGAGTGTGAACCGGACGATAGTTCAGTCTATCTACTCCAATTGAAAAAAAAAGAAAAAAACAAAAAAAAAGTGAAAAGATTGGAAAAGTGAAAGGCGGAAACCACATCCTAAACAGAGAACAAGGGATGAGCCTCTACACCTGTTCAATAGACGTGGGTGGAGTGTGAACCGGACGATAGTTCAGTCTATCTACTCCAATTGAAAAAAAAAAAAAGAAAAAAAAGAAAAGTGAAAAGATTGGAAAAGAGAAAGGCGGAAACCACATCCTAAACAGGGAACAAGGGATGAGCCTCTACACCTGTTCAATAGACGATGTGTGAAGTGTGAACCGGACGATAGTTCAGTCTATCTACTCGAATTGAAAAAAAAAAGAAAAAAAGAAAAAGTGAAAAGATTGGAAAAGAGAAAGGCGGAAACCACATCCTAAACAGGGAACAAGGATGAGCCTCTACACCTGTTCAATAGACGTGGGTGGAGTGTGAACCGGGCGATAGTTCAGTCTATCTACTCCAATTGAAAAAAAAAAAGAAAAGTGAAAAAAAGATTGGAAAAGAGAAAGGCGGAAACCACATCATAAACAGAGAACAAGGGATGAGCCTCTACACCTGTTCAATAGACGAGGGTGGAGTGTGAACCGGACGATAGTTCAGTCTATCTACTCCAATTGAAAAAAAAAAAGAAAAAAAGAAAAGTGAAAAGATTGGAAAAGAGAAAGGCGGAAACCACATCCTAAACAGAGAACAAGGGATGAGCCTCTACACCTGTTCAATAGACGTGGGTGTCGTGTGAACCGGGCGATAGTTCAGTCTATCTACTCCAATTGAAAAAAAAAAAGAAAAGTGAAAAGACTAGTAAAGAGAAAGGCGGAAACCACATCCTAAACAGGGAACAAGGGATGAGCCTCTACGCCTGTTCAATAGACGTGGGTGGAGTGTGAACCGGACGATAGTTCAGTCTATCTACTCCAATTGAAAAAAAAAAGAAAAAAACAAAAGTGAAAAGATTGGAAAAGTGAAAGGCGGAAACCACATCCTAAACAGAGAACAAGGGATGAGCCTCTACACCTGTTCAATAGACGTGGGTGGAGTGTGAACCGGACGATAGTTCAGTCTATCTACTCCAATTGAAAAAAAAAAGAAAAAAAGAAAAGTGAAAAGATTGGAAAAGAGAAAGGCGGAAACCACATCCTAAACAGGGAACAAGGGATGAGCCTCTACACCTGTTCAATAGACGTGTGTGAAGTGTGAACCGGACGATAGTTCAGTCTATCTACTCCAATTGAAAAAAAAAAGAAAAAAAGAAAAGTGAAAAGATTGGAAAAGAGAAAGGCGGAAACCACATCCTAAACAGGGAACAAGGGATGAGCCTCTACACCTGTTCAATAGACGTGGGTGGAGTGTGAACCGGGCGATAGTTCAGTCTATCTACTCCAATTGAAAAAAAAAAGAAAAGTGAAAAGATTGGAAAAGAGAAAGGCGGAAACCACATCATAAACAGAGAACAAGGGATGAGCCTCTACACCTGTTCAATAGACGAGGGTGGAGTGTGAACCGGACGATAGTTCAGTCTATCTACTCCAATTGAAAAAAAAAAAGAAAAAAAGAAAAGTGAAAAGATTGGAAAAGAGAAAGGCGGAAACCACATCCTAAACAGAGAACAAGGGATGAACATCTACACCTGTTCAATAGACGTGGGTGGAGTGTGAACCAGGGCGATAGTTCAGTCTATCTACTCCAATTGAAAAAAAAAAGAAAAAAGAAAAGTGAAAAGATTGAGAAAGCCGGAAATCACATCCTAAACAGGGAACAAGGGATGAGCCTCTACACCTGTTCAATAGACGTGGGTGGAGTGTGAACCGGACGATTGTTCAGTCTATCTACTCCAATTGAAAAAAAAAAGAAAAAAAGAAAAGTTAAAAGATTGGAAAGGAGAAAGGCGGAAACCACATCCTAAACAGAGAACAAGGGATGAGCCTCTACACCTGTTCAATAGACGTGGGTGGAGTGTGAACCGGACGATAGTTCAGTCTATCTACTCCAATTGAAAAAAAAAAAGAAAAAAAAGAAAAGTGAAAAGATTGGAAAAGAGAAAGGCGGAAACCACATCATAAACAGGGAACAATGGATGAGCCTCTACACCTGTTCAATAGACGTGGGTGGAGTGTGAACCGGGCGATAGTTCAGTCTATCTACTCCAATTGAAAAAAAAAAAGAAAAAAAGAAATGTGAAAAGATTGGAAAAGTGAAAGGCGGACACCACATCCTAAACAGAGAACAAGGGATGAGCCTCTACACCTGTTCAATAGACGTGGGTGGAGTGTGAACCGGGCGATAGTTCAGTCTATCTACTCCAATTGAAAAAAAAAAGAAAAAAAGAAAAGTGAAAAGATTGAAAAGAGAAAGCCGGAAATCACATCCTAAACATGGAAAAAGGGATGAGCTTCTACACCTGTTCAATAGACGAGGGTGGAGTGTGAACCGGACGATAGTTCAGTCTATCTACTCCAATTGAAAAAAAAAAGAAAAAAAGAAAAGTGAAAAGACTGGAAAAGAGAAAGGCGGAAACCACATCCTAAACAGAGAACAAGGGATGAGCCTCTACACCTGTTCAATAGACGAGGGTGGAGTGTGAACCGGACGATAGTTCAGTCTATCTACTCCAATTGAAAAAAAAAAAGAAAAAAAGAAAAGTGAAAAGATTGGAAAAGAGAAAGGCGGAAACCACATCCTAAACAGAGAACAAGGGATGAGCCTCTACACCTGTTCAATAGACGTGGGTGGAGTGTGAACCGGACGATTGTTCAGTCTATCTACTCCAATTGAAAAAAAAAAGAAAAAAAGAAAATGAAAAGATTGGAAAAGAGAAAGGCGGAAACCACATCATAAACAGGGAACAATGGATGAGCCTCTACACCTGTTCAATAGACGTGGGTGGAGTGTGAACCGGACGATTGTTCAGTCTATCTACTCCAATTGAAAAAAAAAACAAAAAAAGTAATGTGAAAAGATTGGAAAAGAGAAAGGCGGAAACCACATCCTTAACAGAGAACAAGGGATGAGCCTCTACACCTGTTCAATAGACGTGGGTGGAGTGTGAACCGGACGATTGTTCAGTCTATCTACTCCAATTGAAAAAAAAAAAGAAAAAAAGAAAAGTGAAAAGATTGGAAAAGAGAAAGGCGGAAACCACATCCTAAACAGAGAACAAGGGATGAGCCTCTACACCTGTTCAATAGACGTGGGTGGAGTGTGAACCGGACGATAGTTCAGTCTATCTACTCCAATTGAAAAAAAAAAGAAAAAAAGAAAAGTGAAAACATTGGAAAAGAGAAAGGCGGAAACCACATCCTAAACAGGGAACAAGGGATGAGCCTCTACACCTGTTCAATAGACGTGGGTGGAGTGTGAACCGGACGATTGTTCAGTCTATCTATTCCAATTGAAAAAAAAAAAGAAAAAAAGAAAAGTGAAAAGACTGGAAAAGAGAAAGCCGGAAATCACATCCTAAACAGGGAACAAGGGATGAGCCTCTACACTTGTTCAATAGACGTGGGTGGAGTGTGAAGCGGACGATAGTTCAGTCTATCTACTCCAATTGAAAAAAAAAAGAAAAAAAGAAAAGTGAAAAGACTGGAAAAGAGAAAGCCGGAAATCACATCCTAAACAGGGAACAAGGGATGAGCCTCTACACCTGTTCAATAGACGAGGGTGGAGTGTGAACCGGACGATTGTTCAGTCTATCTACTCCAATTGAAAAAAAAAAAAAAGAAAAGTGAAAAGATTGGAAAAGAGAAAGGCGGAAACCACATCCTAAACAGGGAAGAAGGGATGAGCCTCTACACCTGTTCAATAGACGTGGGTGGAGTGTGAACCGGACGATAGTTCAGTCTATCTACTCCAATCGAAAAATATATATATATATTAAATATATATATATATATATATATATATATATATATATATATATATATACATATTAACTTCTAATTCGGATTTTAACTTCTAAATTTTAATTTTTAAATTCTAAATTTTTCTATAATTTTTTTAATATTTTAAAAAAATTTTTTTAATTTTAATTTTAATTTTTTCTATTTTTTTTTTTTTCATGTATATGTGTATGTTTGTGTGTGGATGTGCATATTTGTATATATATGTATGTATATGTATATATGTATTTATGTATGTGGGCTATATGTAATTTTGAAAAAATTTTTTTAGCTATTTAAATGCTCCTTTTCATAATATTCATTAATATGTATGTGTGTGAGTGCATATGGAATATGTATATATATATATATATGTGTGTGCGTGTGTGTGTGTGTTTGTGTGTGTATATGTGTGCATGTATGTGTACACATGTATATTATGTGTATATGAATTTTTGTATATAGGTGTGTACACACATATATGTGTGTATGCGCATGTATATATATATATAAGTGTGTAATAAATTGAATGTATGTGTGTGTATGTGTATGTATATATGTATTCTTATTCGTAGAATTGTATGTGTATATATATGTATGTATGTGTGTACTTCTATAGGTATGTATATAATAATTGTAATTAATTTTTTTTTATTTTTTTTTTACCTAGTGTTGTCTTTATTTAGTTTAATTTCAAATGACCTAATTTTTTTTAAAATAATTTTATTTTAAATCCTATATCTTTTTATTCCCTTTTATTAATAATTATGCCTTTTTAAGTAAAGGCCTTTTTCTAATACTTCTACGTTTTGGGGAAATTAGGTTTTTGAATTTGTCCAGCGTCTGTAATATTTTTAAAAAATTTTTTTCTTTAGTTTCTTTCTTTTTCCCTCCCTTCCTTCTTTTATCTCTCTTACCACCTTTTTTCCCTGTTGCTTAAACTGACGTCGATTTAACACGGCTGTCTGTTAATTTTTAGTTACATTCTCCTTTTTTTTTGCGAACCCAGACGATGTCAATTTTTTTTTCTTTTCTTATTTATTTGATTTTATTCTATCTTTTTCTTTTTCTTTTTCGTTTTCTTTTTCTTTTTCTTTTTCTTTCCCTTTATTTTTATTTTTATTTTATTTTATTTTATTATTTATTTTTTAATTTCTTTGCAGTCTATTTAAAAAGGAAAAGTAGACTAATTTTTCTCCAGTTTCTGAAAGGTTTTTTCTGTTGCTGAGGTGATGTGTCGTCCCCCGTGGGGATCTTCATATCGAAATGGCCATTCAACATCTTTGAATTAATCCTTTTTTAATATATATATATATATATATATATATATATATATATATATACTACCGGCCATAATTATTAGGCCACCCCAATGTTCTAAAAAATGATGTATTTCATACTATCTTTAGTATTTATTGCCAAATGGATAATTTTAAATGAAAATAGAATGGTTCTTTTGTTATTATTAATTTACAAAACTTTACAAAAAAGGAAGCAAAGATGAATTCGTCCGAATCACACTAAATTTTCTTCATTTTTTCATTGATGAAAGTGCAATATAATTAATTATTAGATATTTATAAATTCATTTGATGCACATGTTATTGTGCAATATTAGCAAAAGAACCATTCTATTTTCATTTACAATTATTCACTTGGCAATAAATACTAAAAAAATAGTATGAAATACATCATCTTTTAAAACACTGGGGTGGCTTCATAATTATGACCGGTCGTGTAGTTTCTTTAAAGCTACAACGAGCCATGACATTTTTCCTTATTTTTTACACCATTTTCTCTACGCGGGCTTCATTGATAAAGTATGACATTTTAAGCGCTGGCGTATTGAGACTTATAATATTTTAAAACTTAATGAATGTTTGCAGAATCTCAAAACGACCTGAACGTCGTATAGAACTTACGGAAGTTAAATTGGAAGTGGAATTATTAAAAATTTTATCAAAATATCAACAACACCGTGAAAACCCTAAACCTGCACCATTAGTGATGAGTGGCCATGACCTTGAGAATGTTTATTGATTCAAACGCCTTTTTTATGTGCCGTGTCACTTCAGAATGTAGGCGATCATGGCCATTCACCTCTTCCAGTCCTTTGTAGCACTTAACTCTCTAGGGCCATTCGTATCATATTTGATACAGTATTTCCCTATAAGGAAACATTTGGTATTTCCCTATAAAGAAACATTTGGTATTCATTGACTGAGCAGTCAGTACTGCTTTCATTTGAAATTTATAAAATATTTCTCTTAAAAAATTTTTCAGGAAAATATTTCTTTCAAGGCTTGTTTTCATACTGTATCAAATATGATACGAATGGCCCTAGAGGGTTAATCCCAGTTTGTTTATCTATCTATCTATCTATTAACCCTCTAGGGCCATTCGTATCATATTTGATACGAATGGCCCTAGAGGGTTAATAAGTTTAATTATTTTTCCCAAGCCCTATTCTGCTATCCACTTTCTCTCTCCGGCTGATGAGCATCCGATTTTCCAAGCCCTCCTTCCTCGTTACGTCTACTAGAAATTTCAACTGCTTCTTCTCAATATTAAGTATAAGTTTCCTTTTTGTTTGCACTCATTTCAAAACCTCGTCGTTGTTCACGTGTTGGACTCATGTTATCCTCAGTATCCTTCTGTAGAACAAAATTTAAGTTGCTTCGTGTTTCTTTGAAGAGATTATTTAGCATTCACTGCCATATAGGGCAGATATTATGTAACAGTTCAGTACTGTTTTATTTGTTCTAACGAAAATTTCTTGTTTCTTAATACTTTGCTTAGGTTTTAGAATGCGTCTTTAGGCGCAATCTCAATACGTTTTCTCACTGTCACACTTTGCATCCTCTGTTAGAACACTTCCTGTGTATGTAACATTTTGTACTTGCTTCATTTTAGAATCCCCGATTTGCATATTTTGCTCCTTTTTTTGCTGATGACCATGTATTCCATCTTCTTGTATTTCATGCTTAGTCCTTTCTTCTCGCTTTCCTTCGCCACATTCTGTAAAAAGATTTGTAGTTTCTTTTCAGTGTCTACTATCAACACTGTGTCATCTGCATATCTTATATTGTTAAGATTGTATCCGCCGATGATGAACCTTGGCAGGAATTCTAGTTATCTCAAAATTACCTCGTTGTGTAAGTTGAATAAATACAGTGATAAGACACATCCTTGTCTTTTTTTAAAAATCGTATCACCCCGAGCAAGCCGGTAACACCACTGATGTGCAGGGGGCTACATAATAGTAAATAAGATTAAGTAGAAGAGAGTGAAGAGAAAAACGAATCAGTTAGAAAAGAGCAAGAGAACGATGGGAGTACAGGTGTGATGACAGTTGCAAAGGCGGAGAGAAAAGAAAGGATATACAGGGCGGTGTAGAAGGAACTAGAGTCAAGTGGTTAAGAGATGAGTATTAACATTGCATTTAAATTCCTGGAGGCTGTAGCCGTCAAGAAAACAAGAATATGGAAGCTAGTTCCACAGGCGGGAAGTGCGAGAAAAGAAGCTGCAGGAGTAGAATTGTCGTCTGCATTTGGCTAACCTAACTGTGAATGGGTGGGACTTAGTTGCCAATCTGGTCTCACGAGTAAACACCTGTTGCAGAGGCACCAGTGACTTAAGTTCGTTGCAGCAGAAGCCATGTCTTACACCCTTTTCTATTTTTGTATATATGTTGAACTCTTTTTTTGTCCGTATGCAGGCGGTTTGCTACCAGTATAGATTCTCGATTATTCTAATGACTTTCCTGAATATCTCAAGGTTACTGGTCAGCTCTTACGGAGCTACATGGTGTACTTTGCAGTTTGTACAACACAGATACACGTCCTTCTGTATTTGTATTCCTCTCATTGATAAGATTCTGAATATAAATATCTCGTTCCTTGTTCTGCTGTCTTTGACTAACTGTTCTTGTCCTATCTCTAAGTTGATTCTCCTGCACGCTCTATTTCTTAAAATTTGGATGATGAGTTTTGTTATGTAGCTCATTAGGCTGATTGATTGTTCAGCGGAATTCAAATTCGTTTGCACCTGATTTCATAGGCTGTGCTATTAAAATAGCCGACTCCCGACCATCGTAAAAGAATCTGGAAAAAATGGTCTATTCCTTGTATCGCACTAAAAAAAACACCAAACTCTTTTTGCTATTCTTCAACTTCACAAGAGTTAGATCAGACAACGGAGTATTGCTGCCGAATCTGGGCTCGTACTGCCAGTCCTCACAGCCATTCCTCGAGATAGTTCAAAAGAGATTACGCAACCTTGTGAGTGATTAATTATTCTCAAGCATGAAGCCCTTATCGCACAGACGAAAAGCTCCTCACTACAATGTTGTCGCTAAAATGGCAGATTCTCGAACGAATTATATTCCTTAGTCCCAACAGCTCTGATTTTCGAAACTAGGGCCTGCCAATGCCCTGTTTACGGTGATAGACTATCCCCATTCCTTTGATAAAAAAGCAAGTTCAGTTATTTTGTGAGACATGCTCCTGAGAGGATGCTTTCCTGACAATCACGATCTCTTTAAGCTCAATGTCAACCGATATCTATCCTACTCGTGCTTCAAATGCTTTCTTACTTCCAATTCAATCCCTGTACGATCACCAAAGTTAAGCAACCTTAAGCTTGGTCAGTACCTAGATGGGTGACCGCTAAGAAATATTAGGGGCTGTAAATTTGTATGAGTGGGTGGTGTAATGGATAATGACACAGGATTGTTAATCAGAAATCCGAGTTTCAATTCCAGTTGAGACCGTTATATTCACTTACACACAAATACTCGAAGAAAAGGCATGAAACTATTTTTTCTCACTCCAACTATTAGTAAGACTTGTATTTCTAAACCATTATCACCATAAATAAAATAGAATTGTGCACAAACATTATTTAGATTTCGGTATTAAATAACCTAAACAACAAAAAAAACAAAAACACAATCAACGAAACTTCCTTACGATCCTAGTAAATAACACTCTACCTTGAGTGGTGCTTGGGTCTTGCATTGTAAAAAAAATAGAAATAAAGTTCTAAAAAATCTTCACTTTAAAGGCTAACTTCTATAACATTTTTATCTAATTTTCTGCTTGCGTGTAAATAAAATGTACGTGGAACCCCAAAATTTATGATCAAACAGAAAAGAGAGAAAAGTGACGAGGTACACCAACCAGAAGGTGTCGGCAAATGGAGACATGCGACACAGACTATCAGGTGAACTAGGACTGAAAACGTGGGAAGCAAACCATGACAGGCGGGTGGGCGCCTCAAAAGTTGACTGGGTAGATCGGATATCCTGTGGATCTGTCATTACCTGGTCAAAGCACATTTCAGTTGGAACGGTTGAGATCTTCTCTTCTCAATCCCATTTAGCTTTTTTGTCTGTCATGTTTACTAGCTATCGCTGGTGGTCGGGTGTTTGGGGGAAGAAAGACGATGCTGGTTGCGGGATCATTACGGGTGAGATATGACGTCTATTACATGTATCTACGTCACCTCCTGGTAGATCTCATGTCTGCCTCGGGTCTTGCAGTGTGGCGTCCTGCTTGCGTCTGTTCGTCATGATTTTAAAAGTAATTTTACACCGGCTGAAGCAAACTGATCTTTTTTTGTTTGTTCGTTAATAGATGTCGTGACAAGGAGGGAGAGATGCGAGTGTGACAGCTAGACTCTGGCTCCCGAGGTCGCAGGGTGAGGCGCCACTGAGTTTGGGGGCGAGAACACTGCAGTAGTGGGTTTCAGGTGACGACTGACTGCAAACAGACTATTGCGCGTCGCCGATGCTGATTTATGACGACTAACACACCCGAATGATTTGTCTTGTTCGTCCAACGCCGAGGCATTTACTGCATGTCTGATCTTGATGCGTTTTCTTTTTTTTTAATTTTTTATGTTATGTCTTTTCGACATACGTTACTTCGGTGCTTAAACATACATTATATTATAACTAGCATAGTATCCGTCAAAAATGAACGTTTCATTTAAGGAAGAAGACTTGGGCAAAGTGAATTTTTATCATTCGCAAAATAAAATTAGCAAGTTCCTATTCTGTTGTAATTCCTATTCTGGTGGTGGGAAAGGCATTTTTAATAATTTTACCACACACAAGGCAATAAATCTACTAAGATTGAAGGGGTTACTACGTGTAAGAGAATATGAGTGAAAGTTTTTAATGACGAAGAACAAGAAAGAAGATAATTTATAAGATAACTAGCAGCATAGCCGGGTGTTGCTGGGGTGTAATAAAAGCTTTAAAACTAATCCATAGTCCTGGAGCTCAGACTCTTTGGACGTTGGCACGAAAGACTAAAAAGTAATAGTTGTTTCCACTTAAAGCGAAACCGTAGACTGAAAGAAAAATGAATGGATGTAAGTCAAATTTTGATTTCCTGGTATCGATATCAAATAAGTTTTATTAGTGGTAAACTGAATTTTGAAGACTAAATAAGTTCTCTGATTAAATGGTATCATGGCTGAGACTAAGAACTACAATTATACATACTTAGAGCCAAACCCGAAGCAAAAACTAAAATAAAAGGGCTGAAAAACATCTTGCCTTTTATATAAATACATTATCGATTTTTTGCACTATTGCAAGAACTGCAATCTTCAAAATATCGTTTCTTATGTCTTTGAGTGCATCAAACTTGATTAAAATCGGACCACTTATTCTAGTGAGGATCGAACTCACTACTCACTTGTTCTAGCGAGACAAGCTTGCAAACCATTACACCACGCTGAGGTACCCTTAACTACGTGGATCGTACAGTAACTTGTGTTTAACGCCATGTGGCAGTAAACTCTTGTTTTCCATATAAATTATCTTCTGTCTTTTATATATCTAAAGTTATTTATAAATGGAACTTTGTCTCTGTGTGTATGTGTGTTTATGTGTGTCAGTGTGTGTTTGTCCGTTACCTACAGACTCCGAAATGGCTGAACCGATTTTCTTGAAAATTTACACAGTTGTACTATAAGCGTCTGCGAATGTTCTTAGCTAGGTTATGTGTCGAGGTACCCCCGATGAATATCGAAAATCGATAATCGAAAAAATCGGGTTATAGAAGGAGTGGTCGGATTTTAATCAAATTTGAGACACTCATAGACAAAGACATAAGAAACTATATTCAGAAGTTTCAATGTTGCAGTTCTTAAAATAGTGCAGAAAATCGATAATATATATATATATAAAAGGCAAGATGTTTGTGTGTATGTCTCTTTATCTGCCTGTATGTCTGTATTTTTTCAGCCCTTTTATTTTAGTTTTTGCTTCGGGTTTGGCTCTAAGTAGGTATAATTGTAGTTCTTAGTCTCAGTCATGATACCATTTACTCAGAGGACTTATTTAGTCTCATTTATTTACGCTCATAGACAAAGACATAAGAAACTATATTCAGAAGTTTCACGGTTACAGTTCTTACAATAGTGCAGAAAATCGATAATATATATATATATATATATATATATATATATATATAAGTCAAGATATTTGTGTGTGTGTGTCCGTTTATCTGTCTATATATCCCTTATACAAATTCACAATTTTTATCCGATTCTCACCAACCTTTACACATATATTCTTTCGGCTGAGTCTGAGCTCCAGGACCATAGATTCGTTTTAAAGCTTTCATTACACCCGAGCAACGCCGGGCTATACTGCTAGTGTATATATATATATATATATATATATATATATATATAGGAATGTGCGCTACAATCCGGACTAACTTTAACTTGGCATAAAATGATAACCATATTAAATATATATTTTTTATTAATATTTGGACTTATTTAGCCTTCAAAATTCAGTTTACGATGAAAAAACTTATTTGATATCGATAGCAGGAAATCAAAATTTGACTTACATCCATTCATTTTTCTTTCAGTCTACGGTTTTGCTTTAACTTGAAACAACTATTGCTTTTTAGTCTTTCGTGCCAACGTCCAAAGAGTCTGAGCTCCAGTACCATGGATTAGTTTTAAAGCTTTCATTACACCCGAGCAACGCCGGGCTATATTGCTAGTAAATGATAAAAGCAGTCAATTCAGATTATGTGCGTTTTTTTTTTTTTTCAGCTCTTTTATTTTAGTTTTTGTTTCGGGTTTGGCTCTAAGTAGGTATAATTGTAGTTCTTAGTCTCAGCCATGATACCATTTACTCAGAGGACTTATTTAGCCTTCAAAATTCAGTTTACGACGAAAAAAACTTATTTGATATCGATACTAGGAAATCAAAATTTGACTTACCTCCATTCATTTTTCTTTCAGTCCACAGTTTTGCTTTAACTTGAAACAACTATTGCTTTTTAGTCTTTTATGCCAACATCCAAAGAGTCTGAGCTCCAGGAGCATGGATTAGTTTTAAAGCTTTCATTACACCCGAGCAACGCCGTGCTATACTGCTAGTCTTCAATGAACCTTCACAACGGATCTTACTGTGAAAGAAGGTATGAACCGTAGTCTCAACCGACAAACCACAGCGAACGCATTTTCTAAAAGCGCAGAACGAAGTCCCTTTACCGATCCAGAGTGATTTTCTTGTCACCAGTCAGGTGAATGATGCCTCATCAGTAGCGAGAGATTTCAACACGGCCGACCAAGGCGATAGGGAATGAGCCTTCTTCTTCGTAATAACGAGTTCGTCTATTAGATCATCTTGAAAGTACCCCCTAAAAACCACGTGATATAATGTCTTACGGAACAACCTCTGGACGTCAGAGAGGCCATGCGTAAGAGATGCTTCAGAGCAATCAGACATTCACGATCGAAAGAGCACTCACCTAGTGGTAAACAATTGGCCTTCTTCTCGTACGAGTGCAGGGATGGAAAGCTCTCACGGGCGTCTTCCTTACCATACGTCCTTACGATTCCCATTTAATCTAGGGAAAAGATGCTAAGGGTATACAGAGAATCTCCATGCTAGGTATACAGAGAGCGCCACCAGATGAGTAGCGGTAACAAATAACCCGTTCTACCTTGGAAGCCTCCCAACAAAAAAGCGAATAAGACTATAAATAGACCTATTAATGTGGCACACGAGAGTGGAAGCACTGAGAATCGGCAAAGGAGAATGGAGTAGATATCTTCTTCTTCTTCTTCTTCTTCTTCTTCTTCTTCTTCTTCTTCTATGTGCCTTGTCCTTTCAGGACGTGGGCGATCATGACTTTCCACTTCTTTCTATCCCTCTTGGTTCTTAACACGTTTTCTCCTGTAACATCTCACAACCCCCGTTCTGTCATCCACTAGCTAAAGCCCATAAATCTAATATCTAAATGTATAGAAACTAACATGGCCACAAAATGAGGGATCAATTTATGTATTAATTGTAATATAGAATTGATCCCCCATTTTATAGCCACATTATAATTTATAAACAGTTGGCATATATATTCTTCTATATGTCCTGTCCCTTCAGGACGTAGGCGATCATAGCTTTCCACGTCTCCCTATTCCTAGTGGCTCTGAGCACGCCTTCTCCTGTTACACCATGCAACCCCCGTTCTGTTATCCACTAGCTCAAGCCCATAAATCTAGAATATAAATGTATAGAAACTAGCATGTCCACAAAATTAGGGATCAATTTCTTGCCCTATCTCTGGCATGATTCTGCTTCTCGCTCTATATATCATGATTCAAACGATCAGTTTTATGATATGACTCATTAAGCTGATAGTTTGGTGGTTTACACCTGGCTTCTTAGGCAGTGCTATGAAAATTGAGTTGCTTAGTTCTCTGGCATTACGCCACTATTATAAATTTATTTTATTATTTCCGTAATTTTCTCTATGCTGAATTCATCCATGGCCATCAGCAGCTCTATTACAATGCCATCTGGTCCAGCTGCTTTGTTTCTATTCAGTTTGGCCATTTCACTTCGGACTTTAATATTTCCGGACCGTTCTCATCGTTATGTATTATGGGTTGCACTTTCTAGTCGTGGAAAAGATCTTTTATATATTCTTGCCATCGTTGGATATTTCCTCTTTCTCCAATATGATCGTTCCATCCTTGGATTTTATACATCCTGTTGGGGAGCAGGATTTTTGTCCTGTCATTTCTTTTATTCCTTTATGCATGTTTAGTCTTGCTGAATTTCACTACCTCTGCGCATTTGTCTTTGAGCCATTTCTCTTTGGTCTGTCTGCATTTGTTCCTTATTTCCTTGTGTAGTTTCCTGTATTCTTTTCCATGTCTTGGCATCATTTTCTGCCTCCTTTGCATCATGTCCGGAATTTCTTCAGCCATCCACTTGTTTTTTCTTCTGCGTTTGATTTCTCTTGGGGCCATGTTGTTTACCGATATCACTATCACTTCGTTTAGCGAGTCCCATTTCGAGTGTCCTTTTCCAATTTGTTTATCGTATTTGTTTTTCGCACTGTTAGTGTATTCTTTCTGCAGGGTGAGGTCGTTCACGGGCGTGTTGTATTTCAGTCTTCGGAGTTTCACCCTTAGTTTCCAGATGACTGGGGCGTGGTCGCTTCCACAGTCGGCGCCTGGATAGGCTTTGCATTGAACCACTGCTTTTTTGAATCTCCTGTTTATGGTTAGGTAGTGGATCTAATTTTTCGTTTTGCCTCCTTGTCTTCTCCATGTCCATAGACGTCGTGGGTGTTCTTGAAAACAGGTGTTAGTTATGACCTGGTCATTTGCTGTGTACCATTGGATCCATTATTCTCCTCGTTTGTTGCGGATTCCTAATCAAAAGTTGCCGGTCGTGTCTCCTTCTGACTCTTTATCTACCTTGGCATTCAAGTCACCCATTAATTTCTTGGCTTTTGCACTGAGCCTTGGCATTGTCCAATATGGAGTAGAATGATTCTATTTCTTCCTCAGTGCTTAGCGTTGTTGGCACATAAACTACTATCTAAACTTATTTATGAATTGTGTCCGTTACCTATAGACTCCGAAACGGATGAACCGATTTTCTTGAAAATTTACACAGTTGTACTATAAGCGTCTACGCGTGTCTTAGCTAGGTTTTGTGTCGAGGTACCCCAGATAAATATCGAAAATCAATAATCGAAAAAATCGGGTTATAGAAGGAGTGGTCCAATTTTAATCAAATTTGATACACTCATAGACAAAGACATAAGCAACGATATTCAGAAGTTTCAAGGTTGCAGTTCTTACAATAGTGCAGAAAATTTGATATCGATACCAGAAAATCAAAATTTGACTTACATCCATTCATTTTTCTTTCAGTCTACGGTTTCGCTTTAACTGGAAACAACTATTGCTTTTTAGTCTTTCGTGCCAACGTTCCAAAGAGTCTGAGCTCCAGGACCTTGGATTAGTTTTAAAGCTTTCATTACACCCGAGCAACGCCGGGCTATACTGCTAGTAATAGATATATTGAAGGGTCTCCCTCTCAGTTTAACAAAGAGGACTCTCTCGGAAAGCTGGCAGTATCCCAGAATGCATTTCTTCATTTCTTTGTCCAGTATTAAGCCGACTTCTTTTTCGTTATTTTTGCCTCATGCGTAAAATAAACTTTAAATGTCCCTGTTGAAGTCTCCATTGTAAGGCCATCTAGTATCACATATGCCCAGGATATTGATCTTCAGTCTGTCCCTCTCTTGTTTCAAATTCTGCAGTTGACCAAGGTTGTTGAGCGTCCTGACATTTCATGTCCCGAAGATAATTCTTTCTTTGGCGCATACTTCCACCTTTTTTCTTATAAACAGGGATCAATTTATGTATTAATTGTAATATAGAATTGATCCCTCATTTTATAGCCACATTATAATTTATAAACAGTTGGCATATATATTCTTCTATATGTCCTGTCCCTTCAGGACGTAGGCGATCATGGCTTTCCACGTCTCCCTATCACTGGTGGCTCTTAGCACGCCTCCACCTCTTACACCACGCAACCCCCGTTCTGTCATCCACTAGCTAAAGCCCATAAATCTAAAATATAAATGTATAGAAACTAGCATGGCCACAAAATGAGGGATCAGTTTATGTATTAATTTTAATATAGAATTGATCCCCCATTTTATAGCCACATTATAATTTATAAACCGTTGGCATATATATTTTCTATGTGTCCTGTCCCTTCAGGACTTAGGCGATCATGGCTTTCTACGTCTCCCTATCCCTGGTGGCTCTGAGCACACGTTCTCTTGTAACACTCCGCAAACTCCGTACTGCCATCCACCTGCTCAGTCCCTTCAAATATGTTATACTCTGCTCTCCTCTGTCTCTTTTTCCCTCTATCTGGCCTGTTAATATCAGGATCTCCAAGACCTCCTTCCTCCTGCATGTCTCAGGAAAGTTAGTTGTCTCTTACTGATGCTCGTTAAGGAATGATTCCTCCGAGTCCACAGGCAAACTGAAACCTCGGCTTCTCCCGCACCTCCGACGAATTCATTTGTAAGGTGAGATCGGGATTGAACCATATGTCAAGAATCTTGACCAGCTCCTCCGTCAGAGGAACGACCCAGGAAAAGAGATTCCCTTCCACGCGCCCAGCCACAATCCAACGGACTTACCGCGGTTTATCTTGGCCACTCTCACCACCTCCTACCCTCCGATCTCTTTGCCGACTTCGTCAATATCGGCTCTGCTAGGAGCAAGAACCGAAAAGTTGAGAAGATAGTGGAGTAATTTCCTATTGCTTTAACAACACCTCTGATGTTTTCTTCTCAACTGGCTTCCAAGGAAGGCTTGATACCCTAGTCAACCCTACTATTTACTTATTTGGTGAAGAAAAACAGATGTTATGGATTCATGGCTATCATCTGCTCATTTTTTACGGTTACTATGCTAGTTACATTAAAATATATTTCTATGCACCCAAATAATTATTCTGATTCTGCGTTTCGCATTGCTTTTTTATTACTGCCTGTGTTTTTTTCCTCGAAGGGTTGCCACTAAAAGCTAAGATCCCATACTATTTACTCTATAGCCGTCATAGGTGCCGAAATGGATTCATACCATTTTCCACACCAGAAACTATGTTACACATTTAAACGTCGACTATTCATTCAGGAGAGTGACAAAAAAGAACTACAAATAAACTTTAAGAAAACTGAATGCATGGTCATCAGCAAAAAGAGCAACCCAAAATGCCAAATACAGGTGAGAGATACCAGAATCAAGCAACTACAAAAATGTAAATACCTAGGAAGTGTTCTAACAGTGGATGGAAAGTGTGATACAGAGATCTGAAGGTGAATTGGCATGGCAAATGACGCATTCCAGAATCTGAGTAAAGTACTAAGACACAGGAAAATTTCACTAGAAACAAAGAAAAGAGTGCTGGATTGCTATGTTATGTCAGTTCTTCAATACAGCAGTGAATGCTGGACAATATCATCGGAAATGAGGAAAAAACTAATAAAAAAAAATATTTGGGTAAAGTATTTTGGAAAGGACCAGATTTAAAAATTTCAAGAAGATAGATGCCATCACTCCACTGAGAAGCCATCTCATTGGTAACCCCCATTTTCGTTTTTAACAATCGTTATTAAAAGTGAAGTAGCAGTGATTGGTAATGAGATGGCAGATTTTTATTGTTACTAGAAATAGCTTTTTCTTTCGTTATTAGATGCTATTTTAAGAGATTTAGGCATTTTTCAACTGGGACATTGGTGTAGAGGGATTTTCTATCATGTTTGTCTGTCATGTTCATTTCCCTTAGTTTTGCAACTAAACTGCCTGAGTTCTTTATATAAGATTGTTATAAAGAGAAGGGTTAGAATTTGTGTTGTTACTTTTGCTAGTTTATAGGGTGGTGCTTGGTGTAAGACAAAGATGTGTCTTTTCACCTGATCTGTTCAACTTGTACAGCGAGAATATTTTGAGGACCCTAGATGCTATGCCAGGATTTGTTATTGGAGGCCACAACTTGAACAACATAAGGTATGCAGATAATACAGTGCTGATTACAGACACGGAAAGAAAACTACAAGACCTCCTACAGAAGGTAGCTGTGGAGAGTGACAAAAATGGATTACAAATAAACTTTGAGAAAACTGAATGCATGGTCATCAGCAAAAGGTGCAACCCAAAATGCCAGATACAGGTGGGGGATACCAGAATCAAGCAACTACAAAAATTTAAATACCTAGCAAAGAGTCATTTCATCTTTACTCCGGATGTTAATATCAGCCCTGAGCCTTGAGCTAAAATGCTATTAGTTTTTCGCTAAAAGCCTTTCGAGATTCAAGACTATCTGAAATGCAAGATGCAATTAATTGTCTTGAATTCTCAAAATCTCATTCTTTTTGCTGAATTATTGAACGAGAAATTGGGAGCCGAGTTCGAATTCTAGTTGAATTCCTTGCATTCACTTACGCGCAAATACCCTTGGGAAAGGTATTAATCCGTCTCTTCCCTCCATTTATGGATTAAATAATAGGACAGATTGGGTTCTGTAGCCTTGGTCAGCAACCAGTCTACCGCAGAAAGCAATGGCAACCTACTGCGGGATAATCTTCTGCCCAGTCAGTCATGTCTCTGTCGAGACATGATCGCCCAAGCGTGTATAACATATGGCACTTAACTGACTGACTGAATATAATAATTGAAAATATGATTAAGGCTTCTTCTGGTCATAAAGTGGGTGATCAATTTAATACTTCATAATAATATGAAACTGATCCCCCACTAATTACTACTTAATAATATAATACATCTCTCCCCACTGTAGCTATGAGTCAAATAACAGGACAGATTGGGTTCTATAGCCTTGGTCGGTAACCAGTCTACCGCAGAAAGCAATGGCAACCTACTGCGGGATAATCTTCTGCCCAGTCAATCATGTCTCTTTCGAGACATGATCGCCCAAGCGTGTATCGCGCATGGCACTTAACTCACTGACTGAACGCAATCTAGCACGTCATTAATAATGAGAGGCGGTCGAATCCGCGTGAATCCAATAAGATATATCCGAATTTCCAAGTACAGAGCAGGCATTCAAAGCTTCCGTAATCTGTATTTTATCAATCTCATTGTACCTGGGATGTTCTAAGAAATATAAGACAGCCGGCAGGTTGAGGATCCATACGTACAATATTATCGGTGTCATTTCATCTTTACTCCGGATGTTAATATCAGCCCTGACTTCTACCAGAGCCTTGAGACTTATCCCAATTGTTTCTCTGTTTGGCGATGAAAGCGGTTCGCAGCAGTGACTGAATGTAAATGCTATTAGTTTTTCGCTAAAAGCCTTTCGAGATTCAAGACTATCTGAAATGCAAGATGCAATTAATTGTCTTGAAGTCTCAAAATGTCATTCTTTTTGCTGAATTACTGAACTCAATCTCGCGCAAATCCAATGACTAATATCCGAATCTCCATCAAGGACAGAGCAGGCATGTAAAGGCTTCCATAGTCTGTATTTTATCAACCACCTTGTACATGGGATGTTCCAAGAAAGATAATACAGCCGGCAGTTTAACGCTGCGTTTGGACAACATTAACGGTGTCATTCCGTATTTACTCCGGATGTTATCATCAGCCATGACATCTTCTACCAGAGCCTTGAGACTGTCCATATGCATGTCAAAAAGGGCCATATGAAATGCCGTTATTAATCCGTCCATATCTCCAGGGTCGTTGTCTACAATTTAAACTGAATTTCTTAAAGCTATCTAGCGCGTACTGACCAAATCTTGCCTCAAGTTGATCGGTTTGAAATTTGCCAGAGAATATGTATAGCATTTTCAATTCTTCTTTGCAAATACTTGGTCAGTTCTAGAAATGCATAGGTTGTATGATGCAAAGCAGTGAAAGTTTCTTTTGTTAATTTGCCATTTCTTCCAGAAATGCTATTCCAAGATTCTAACCAGTCACAGTAAAGAGAGTAATTTAAAATTGTCTTCATTCCACCCACTTCTATTGAACAGGTGAAGAGGTTCATCCCTTGTTTCCTGTTTAGGATGCGGTTTCCGGTTTTCTCTTTTCCAATCCTTTCACTCTTTTACTTTTTTATTTTTTTTTCAATTGGAGTAGATAGACTAAACTAAACTATCGCCCGGTTCACACTCCACCCACATCTATTGAACAGGTGAAGAGACTCATCTCTTGTTTCCTGTTTAGGATGCGGTTTCGGGTTTTCTCTTTTCCAATCTTTTCACTCTCTTTTATTTTTTTTTTCAATTGGAGTAGATAGACTAAACTATCGCCCGGTTCACACTCCACCCACATCTATTGAACAGGTGAAGAGGCTCATCCCTTGTTCCCTGTTTAGGATGTGGTTTCCGGCTTTCTCTTTTCCATACTTTTTACCCTTAGGTAGCCCCCTGCGCATCAATGGCGTTATCGCCTTGCTTGGGGTGATATGATTTTTTTAAAAAAAAGTGTTCTTTAACAGGAGATAGAAAGTGCAACACAGAGATCCGAAGATGAATTGGCATGGCGAAGGTCGCGTTCGAGAAGCTGAGTAAAGTACTAAGACACAGGAAAATTTCCCTAGAAACAAAGAAGAGAGTGCTGGACTGTTGTGTGATGTCAGTTCTTCAATACGGCAATGAATGCTGGACAATATCATCGAAGATGAAGAAAAGACTTGAAACAACCAAAATGTGGTTATACAGAAGCATACTGGATATAAAGTGGGTGATCAATTCCATATTACAATCAATATATAAACTGACCCCTCACTTTGTGGTCACATCAGTTTTTATACATTTATATTCCTGAGATCCAAAAGCACAAGGATACATTCCAGAAGATTAGTAAAGTACTAAGACACAGGAAAATTTCCCTAGAAACAAAGAAGAGAGTGCGGGACTGCTGTGTGATGTCAGTTCTTCAATACGGCAGGGAATGCTGGACAATATCATCGTAAATGAGGAAAAAACTTAAGCAGCTGAAATGTGGTCCTACAGAAGGATGCTGCGGATATCGTGGACTGAGCATGCAAGCAACGATAAGGTGTTGGAAAGAATGGCAACGAAAAGAAAATTAATAGTGAGCATCAGGAAGAGACAACTGAAGTTCCTGGGACATGCAATGAGGAAGGAGAGCTTGGAGAGCCTTATACTAACAGGCCAGATAGAAGAAAAAAGAGACAGAGGAAGGCAGCGAATAAGCATATTTGCAGGGCCTGATCAGGTGGATGACGGAACGATGGTTGTGAGGTGTAACAGGTGAAAACATACCAAAAGCCACCAGGGATAGGGAGACGTGGAGAACTATGATTGCCTACGTCCTGAAAGGACAGGGTACATAGAAGAAGATTTATTCATGCATTGAATATTGCACTCATAACGGGCTAATATATATGTATTCAGGTGCTATATATTTAGAGATTTTTGATAAAATGCAAAAAAAAAACAAATCTGCCATATTATATACCCTGAGCTGGCATCTCAGCTTTTTTTTTTTACTGAATTTTTTGTTTGACTTTTGTTTTTTTAATTTATCTTTTCCCAATAATTTTTTACTCCTCAGTCAGTCAGTTAAGTGACTCGAAAGAGGCATGACTGACTGGGCAGAAGATTATCCCGCAGTAGGTTGCCATTGCTTTCTGCGGTAGACTGGTTGCCAACCAAGACTATAGAACCCAATCTGTCCTGTTACTTGACTCATAGCTTAGGGGGGAAAGAGATGTATTATATTATTATGTAGTAATTAGTGGGGGATCAGTTTATTACTTCATAACAATAGAAAACCAGTATAAGGCCTTAATCATGATTCCAACTATTAAATTCAGTCAGTCAGTTAAGTGCCATACGTGATACACGCTTAGGCGATCATGTCTCTTTCAAGACATGACTGACTGGGCAGAAGGTTATCCAGCAGTAGGTTGCCATTGCTTTCTGCGGTAGACTGGTTGCCGACCAAGGCTATAGAACCCAATCTGTCCTGCTATTTAACCCATAACTAGAGGGGGAAGAGATTTTTAGTTTTTCTTTATTTCTTAACACCCGTCCTATGCTACATTTCTTATTCGTTAGCTTCTTTCTTGGATAAATTTTCGTTTTAGCCCCCGAAGGCTTCCCCCCCCCCCCTTCAAATTTATTCAAAATAGCATTATCTCTGTGCAAATGTATATGCTGAATTCAAATCAACAATTAGTTATTGAAGAAACCTACCTTTATTGATCTTAACGTCCAGAAAAATATCGAACTACATCTTGCACATTTTGTCTCCCGTAACTCTAACGCAGTCATGTAATTAACTGCTGAATGACTTTCGGTGTAGGCAACAAATTTCGGCCTATTTTTGGCCTATTTACTTCCTTTACTGACATTTCCGCCTATTTCCTTCCTTTATTGAAAGTAATACGCGATTTTTTTTCTACGTGTATTACTTTCATTACAGGAAGTAAATAGGCGGATATTTCAGTCAAGGAAGTAAATAGGCCGAAATTTGTTGCTTACGCTAAATTGCGTGCAGAGAAAGTTAGAAACGGATCCAGTATACATATCACGCGAGTCACATTGCCGGAACAAACGAGCTTTTCATGACTACTTTCAGGATCTGCTCACTAGAAAGCCTGATATGAGCACTTTCCGGCTCCTATTTGGCTGACTTTCTAAGTGTCGAGGCGGCTGAAATGGCTGTTTTCCCCAAGAAATAAAGATAACTTACATATAATGAAAAAAGAACCTCCGGAGAGCCATATTCGCCTAAGAATAGACTGAGCGCTTTAGTTTTTTGACTGTTAATGTTGCGGAAAGACTTCTCTGAATTCAAAGCCGTAGAGATGCCAACGGTAAACCAAGCAGCCACAGAAGATTGCAAATACGAAACAAAGGAAGCTGTGTAGAGCCGTGATCGAATTTAAGTTTGAGTTTTTGATTTTTGTTTAACAGTATATCAACCTCTGTGCGTTATTTAATGCCAAAAAGGTAAGGTTTTATGGTATTTTCTTTAAAATCAGTTATAGTGAGATGGTTGATTTACTCAGATTTTGATGAAAAATTTTTTATTTTTTTTTTATTTTAGAAACTGAAGATGTTTTATAGTTTTGTATTTAAAAATGTATTGCTGGTAATCATATTTTTCCTTGCAAAATTTTTTTGCTGGGAATAGTTATTTTCCTTCAAAAATGTGGTATGGCAATAATTTTTCCCCTTCAATAATATATTTTTGGTCATATTTTTCATTACAAAAACGTGTATTTTTCTTTAAAAGTCTGTAAATATTTCTATAAAAACCTTTTTATAGTTTCATACTGTTTTGACCCCAGTTTGGGAGTTAACTATTTTCCCATAGCTAGGAACATAACAGGTGCTATCACTCCGGGTCAGTGTGGACCTGAGAATAACAACAATTCCATGGTTCCATGCTCCTCACAACCTGCAAATCAGAGGCCTTCCTGTCGGATGCAGTTTCCCGTTATACCCAGGATCCGTGATGACTTAATTCTGTAATGACAAGGCATTTTTAATGGATTGGCACTTTTAATGAGGATAAAGTGATGAATGTTTATTTCTTCAAAGAATAATGGGCCGCTAACTGGTCCGCGAGATCACCAGTTAAGGGTAAAAAAAGAAACAAATGCATAAACTAGTCACTATCGATGGGTTGCATTAAAAAAGGAAGAGAGGAGAGTCATGATCAATCTCTGGTGCCTGATATGTCTCTGACTCTAATGTACGCGGTTAGGAGGTGGCCGGCTGAAACAACAGTATTCCAATATCTCCCTTTTACATAAGTTGACATAAAGTATTTTATTCCGCCAAATTCATAGCGTCATTATTCATTCAACCAAGTATTTCCATGTATCACCACTCACAGGATATGTGGCATCCCTCTGTTTCTTCTAGAAATACTTTCACGGATTCTGCTCCGACAAGCCTAGTTCCTTAGTGCTCCTTCCCTGAGCGAATTTACTCTATCTACTAAACTAGCAACAAGGTCCCAATTTGTGAAAACAATCAAGTGTAACCACAGCTTCTATTCCATCAGTTTCTTTTTTATATTTTTCTTTTTTATATATATATATTTTTTTTTCTTTTTTATATATATATATATATATATATATATATATATATATATATATAGCCCGGCCCGTTGCTCGGGTGTAATGAAAGCTTTAAAACTAATCCATGGTCCTGGAGCTCAGACTCTTTGGACATTGGCACGAAAGACTAAAAAGCAATAGTTGTTTCCATTTTAAACCGAAACCGTAGACTGCAAGAAAAATGAATGGATGTAAGTCAAAATTTGATTTGCTGGTATCGATATCAAATAAGTTTTTTTCGTCGTAAACTGAATTTTAAAGGCTAAATAAGTCCTCTGAGTAAATGGTATCATTGCTGAAACTAAGAACTACAATTATACCTAATTAGATCCAAACCCGAAGCAAAAACTAAAATAAAAGGGCTGAAAAATTACAAACATAGAGGCAGATAAACAGAGACAACACAAACATCTTGAATTTATATATATATATATATTATCGATTTTCTGCACTATTGTAAGAACTGCAATATCGTTTCTTATGTCTTTGTCTACGAGTGTATCAAATTTGATTAAAATCGGACCACTCCTTCTATAACCCGATTTTATTGACTATCGATTTTCGATATTTATCGGGAGTACCTTCGACACAAAACCTAGCTAAGAACACTCGCAGACGCTTATAGTCCAACTGTGTAAATGTTCAAGAAAATCGGTTCAGCCGTTTCGGAGTCAATAGTTAACGGACACGCACACCCAGACACACACAGACACACACACACACACACACACACACACACACACACACACACACACACAAAGTTCCATTTATAAATAAGATTAGATATTTTTAATCGTATCACCCCGAGCAAGGTAGTAACGCCACTGATGTGCAGGAGGCTACATAAGAGTAAAAAGATTAAGTAGAAGAGAGTGAAGAGAAAAACGAACCAACTACAAAGGTGCAAGAGAAGGATAGGAATACAGGTGTGATGACAGTTGCAAAGGTGCAAAAGTTATACAGGGTGGTGAAGAAAGAACTAAAGTCAAGTGGTTAAGAGATGAAATAGCATTTAAACTCCTGGAGATTGTAGCCGTCAGGAAAGCAAGAATATGGAAGCGAATTCCACAGGCGGGAAATGCGAGAAAAAAAGCTGTATGAGTTGAATTCTCGTATATATATATATATAGTCATCCGCAGTATCATAGCTCATCAGTACGGTTAGACTCCAATTGCTTTTAACCCAGGATTGAAACCCGATCGAATTGGCGTCAGTCGGCGATTCTACCTCTGGACCAAGTGCGTACGGTAACTGACGGCAGACACTTTAGCATGTATATTATCATTATAAACGCTCAATTGAGAGAGTGCTCTAATTCATTAGTAAATGAGCGATGAGTACATGCCAGGTTAGCTACTGTTTTTCAACGTCTACCATTCTTCCAGAGTGCACAATCAGGGTGTGAGAGCGTAAATAGTCATACATAGCATATATATATATATATATATATATATATATATATATATCCTACTTCCACTGAATGCCCCTAGCCCAGGGGTAGAGTCGCCGATTGACGCCATTTCGGTCGGGTTTCAATCCTGGGTAAAAAAGCAATCGGAGTCTAACCGTACTGATGAGCTGTGATACGGCGAAACAGATCTGTCTGCGGATGACAATATATATATATAGCTTTAATGCAAAGAATTTGTCACTTGAGCAAGTTCCTGCCGATTTCGAAATTTCGTGAGGACACACTTATCATGTCTTCACCTATCGAGACTTCACCGATGAGTGACGACATTATAACGGTGTTCTATCGAAACTTCGAAGACGGTATGAACCTGCTCAGTTGAAGTGAAAAATTTTTGCTCTGAAACCATTAATGCACATTCTCCACCTCGACATTGTGCAATTCAATATATAAATAAAACCTTGTTGCCAAATAGTTTTTATCATTAAAACTACTGAAAAACAAAAGTTTTGGTGTTAAACATTATCATAACTCAACACTATATATATATATATATATATATATATGAAAGTAATGAGTCAGTTGCTGATACTCCTGACTAATAG
>JBBBDQ010000967.1:3082500-3157500 GCA_037127315.1 Ascarosepion bandense
TCACGTAACAATGTGCAATTGTGTGCAAAAGTGTTAAGACGGGTGATTTTAAACTTTATTTTCATGCCTCATTAAAGATAACATAGTTCTTGTCCTAATACCTTTGCACAGTACGATATATATATATATTGTTATGGTGAAACACTATATTAATAAGAATTAACAGGAAGTTAACTCGAGAAGTTCTTGAGAAGTTTTTGGGAAATTCTTAGGAGTACTTAGAAGTTCTAGAGAGTTCTTTAGTGTTCTACGAGTTCAGTTGAACTAAGTCCAGTTTGGACATAGACTAGGCAGTTGATATTAGTCGGCAGTTAGCCGAATACTAAGGAGTCAGTGGAAGATTACCAAGATTCTAATATTTTGGGTTCATTAAGTTGATTAGCAACCGACATAGCACGAATATAACTATCAGTGCGAAAACTACTCCACAACATATATGTAATACAATTCTATTCATACATTGAGCACCATTTTATTAACACCTGGATATTAATTGTATGCATTTGTACAACACTCCTCATGGGTATATTTACTAATTTACGTCACTATGACGCATTACTCTTCAGTAATGAATTGTGTTCTCACCGTGGCTGGTGTGTGTATACACAGCATATATATAACACGCTAATATGTCTTCATTTCTCAGCCATCCGCTGATAGCTTAGTGGATAGACACTCCAGCTGACACCACATCGGACGAGTTTCGATACCGGCTGGATGTCTAGCCACGTTGAGGATCTATGATACAGTGAAACGAGCTTGCGTGTTTATGACTAAAAATTTAATTTATGCTCTTATTACGATTCAATCTCTGGAGAGGAAAATTTACGCATTATTCTTTAGCCATGAATTGAGTTCTCACCGTGGCTGCCGTGTCCGCATGCAGGCAGTTTGCTGCCAATGGAGATATAGGAAGGTTTCATTATAAATGAAAAACAAGGTATTAATCATTTTTCATGTGCTACTATGAATTTTTTCTCTCGGAACTGAAATTATATAAGAACACATGAAAGATTATCTAAATGCGTTAAAGAGAGATTGCTCAAATACACAATATATATATATATATATATATATATATATATATATTACGGAAATTAACGAATTTTAACGAAACTTGGTTATATATATATATATATATATATATAGTCATCCGCAGACAGATCTGTTTCGCTGTATCACAGTTGATCAGTACGGTTAGACTCCGATTGCTTTTAACCCAGGATTGAAACCCGACCGAATTGGCGTCAGTACGTGATTCTACCTCTGGGCTATGGGCGCTCGGTAGAAGAAGGCAGACTTTTTAGCGCGTAGATTATCATTATACACGCCCAATAGCCAGAGTGATCTAATTCATTACGGAATGAGCGATGCGTGCATGCCAGAGTAGCTACTGTTTTTCAAAGTCTCCCATTCTTCGAGAGTGCTCAATCAGGGTGTGAGAGCGTAGTCATCCCTGCACAGATCTTTTTTGTTGTATCACAGCTCATCAGTACGGTTAGACTCCGAATTGGCGTCAGTCGGCGATTCTACCTCCGGGCTGAAGAGTCACGCTAATATAGCAGAAGTGGAAACTGTTTTTAAAATTTTCTTCTCTAGAGAGCTCAATCGTAATGAGGGAGCATTATATATATATATATATATATATATATATATATAGTCATCCACAGACAGATCTGTTTCGCTGTATCACAGCTCATCAGTACGGTTAGACAGCCGATTGCTTTTTACCCAGGATTGAAACCCTACCGAATTGTCGTCAGTCGGCGATTCTACCTCTGAGCTACGGGCGCTCGGTAGAAGGCGGCAGATTTTTAGCGTGTATATTATCATTATACCCGCCTAATAGCTGAGAGTGTTCTAATTCACTGCTGAATGAACGATGCGTAGATGCTGGAGTAGCTACTGCTTTTCAAAATGTGTGTGCGTGTCAGAGAGAGAGAGAGAGATTTGAAACGTGTGTCTTTATCTGTTGGTTCACGTAAGAAAAACTAATTCAATAATAACTGTTTTGCCCCAAGCCAGTCGGACATGACGCTTCTACATAAAGATTTGTAATCGATGTCTTGCCTTTGTCGGAAGTAAAAACAGTTGTTTTTTTTGTCCAGTCGCTGCTCGTATGACTCGCTTAATCACATTAAGCACATTCAACAAGTCTCCGACGTTTAATTATGAAATAAACAGTATTTTTTTTTTTTTTTTTTTTTTTTTTAATCATATCACCCCGAGCAAGGCAGTAACGCCACTGATGCGACCAAGAATTAACAATTCAGGCAATTTGAAAAAAAATAAGAATAAAAAAAATTAAACACATCGTAGAAAACAACCAAAATAATATTTGTCTATAATTCTGAGATGAGGTATTTACTGTTGTTCGGACTGTTGTTCTCATCTTTATTGTCATATTCACGGACGTTTCGGCCGTTGTACGCTCCGGTCTTCGTCAGGTGATTAGTTGAAGTTTTTTCCATATTTTATAGTTTTTGTAATTAGTTAAATTTTAATATATTCAAAAGGTCTAAGAAACATAGAGAGGTTACAACAATGGTCCCAGAAAGAAAATAAGTGTCTTTATCTTCTGCTCAGTACAGAAAAGAGCTCTCGCGAATATGATAGTGCCAAACGTGATACACGCTTAGGCGATCATGTCCTGAAACTGACATGACTGACTGGACAGAAGAATATCCCGCAGTAGGTTGTCATTACTTTCTGCGGTATACTGGTTGCCAGCCAAGGCTATAGAACCCATTCTGTCCTGTTATTTAACTGGAGGAAAAAGAAGGTTTAATACCTTTCCCAAGGGTATTTGTGCGTAAGTGAATGCAAGAAATTCACCTGGAATTCGAACTCGGCTCGCCGATTTCTCGTTCCGAGCCGATATCCAGTGCACTAAAACGTACATCCTTGATAGGCATTAGAATCAAAGAAAAGATTATTGTATTGCCCTTTTGAAAGCTGGGTTGTCCATATAAAAATAATGTTTGAAAGCGTCCGAGGCATCTATGTGGATGATACTACCAGTCAGTCCCGTATCAATAAGAAATCTGCCAAGGTTGAGAAGGTAAACCTGGGTACTTCTCTTGACACTGACCTCAAATCATTTATTGGATTGCCCTTTTGAAAGCTGGGTAGTCCATATAAAAATAATGTTTGAAAGCGTCCGTGGCATCTATGTGGATGATATTACCAGTCAGTCCCGTATCAATGAGAAATCTGCCAAGGTTGAGAAGGTAAACCTGGGTACTTCTCTTGACACTGACCTCAAATCAGTGGTTAATTGGGGCTGAAAATGGCTTATTATGACTCTAAAATAAAACAGCTCTCCTTTAACCACCAGAGAGAATGTTTTTCTGTCATCTATCATCATCATAGTTAATTAAAATCTCCTTAAATAGCCAGCGCCTCCTTGGCCTCACATTTTCAATCGACCTGTAGTAGAGCAGCTACATCGAATGTGTAACTTCATTGGCTGCAAGTAAGGATTAGTCACTGTGTCGGGCCAGAATGTCTTCATCGTCAGAATAGAACTTGCACATTTATAAATCTATCATTCGTCCGTGCATTGAATACTGTTGCCATATCCGGTCGGGTGCTCTTCCTATGCACCTCCAGATTCTCTTCAGAATCCATTTTGCACATTTATAAATCTATCATTCGTCCGTGCATTGAATAATGTTGTCATATCTGGTTGGATGCTCTTGCTATTCATCTCAAGGTTCTCATCAGAATCCAACTTGCACATTTATAAATCTACCATTTTTTGGGACGCTCGCGCCTATTCGGCTATAATGGACTATTCCATTACTATGTAAAGTAACGGTGGCATCTACGGAGGAGAGTGTGCCGAGCAGCCGATCGACAAGTCAGTCGTAGACTTCCGGTGACGACCCGGAAGTACCCATTGCTCATACTACGTCTTACGACGGTTGAGATGATTAACCCTTATTCTTGTATTGGATACTAATAACCTTTGTAAATACTATTTTCACGGAATACAACAATTTAACCTATTCCTGTTGTTGAGTTATTTATTCTTACTCACGACATAACACCATTCATTCGTACATTGAATACTGTTGTCTTATCTGGACGAATGGTCTTGCTATTCACGTCGAGGTTCTCGTAACTATCCACCTTCATCATTTATACATCACACCCAATGGTGCATAGGGCAGCAAATTTTGTTGCTGTTTCTGTAACAAACTTTTTTTTACGGGGCAGGGTTGTTAGCCCTACACCCAACCCCCAAACCTGGAGGACCAGTGGACCATTCTTGGTCATTACGTTTACAGCACCTGGTATTCCCAAATGGTCACCCATTTAATTACTGACCAGGTTCGATGTAGCTTAACTTCGGTGATCGGGCGGGAACTGGTCTATGTAAGACGATATAGCCGTAGACAGAATTCACCTTGCATGTTTATAAAGCTATTCGTCCGTGCATTGAATACTGTTGCCATATCCGGTCGGATGCTCTTGCTATTCATCTCATTGTTCTCGTCAGAATCCACCTTGCACATCTATAAATCTACCATTCGTCCGTGCATTGAATACTGTTGCCATATCTGGTCGGTTGATCTTGCTATTCATCTTGAGGTTCTTGTCAGAATCCATTTTGAACATTTATAAATCTACCATTCGTCCGTGCATTGAATACTGTTGTCATATCTGGTCGGTTGTTCTTGCTATCCATCTTGAGGTTCTCGTCAGAATCCATTTTGCACATTTATAAATCTACCATTCATCCGGGCATTGAATACTGTTGTCATATCTGGTCGGATGCTCTTGCTATTCACTTCGAGATTCTCGTCAGAATTCATTTTGCACATTTATAAATCTACCATTCATCCCTGCCTTGAATACTGTTTCATGTCTGGTCGGGTGCCCCTACTATTCACCTCGAAGTTTTCAACCGAATTCATCTTGCACATTTATAAATCTACCATTCATCCGGGCATTGAATACTGTTGTCATATCTGGTCGGATGCTCTTGCTATTCACTTCGAGATTCTCGTCAGAATTCATTTTGCACATTTATAAATCTACCATTCATCCCTGCCTTGAATACTGTTTCATGTCTGGTCGGGTGCCCCTACTATTCACTTGGAAGTTTTCAACCGAATTCATCTTGCACATTTATAAATCTACCATTCATCCCTGCCTTGAATACTGTTTCATGTCTGGTCGGGTGCCCCTACTATTCACCTCGAAGTTTTCAACCGAATTCATCTTGCACATTTATAAATCTACCATTCATCCCTGCCTTGAATACTGTTTCATGTCTGGTCGGGTGCCCCTACTATTCACCTCGAAGTTTTCAACCGAATTCATCTTGCACATTTATAAATCTACCATTCATCCGGGCATTGAATACTGTTGTCATATCTGGTCGGATGCTCTTGCTATTCACTTCGAGATTCTCGTCAGAATTCATTTTGCACATTTATAAATCTACCATTCATCCCTGCCTTGAATACTGTTTCATGTCTGGTCGGGTGCCCCTACTATTCACCTCGAAGTTTTCAACCGAATTCATCTTGCACATTTATAAATCTACCATTCATCCCTGCCTTGAATACTGTTTCATGTCTGGTCGGGTGCCCCTACTATTCACCTCGAAGTTTTCAACCGAATTCATCTTGCACATTTATAAATCTACCATTCATCCGGGCATTGAATACTGTTGTCATATCTGGTCGGATGCTCTTGCTATTCACTTCGAGATTCTCGTCAGAATTCATTTTGCACATTTATAAATCTACCATTCATCCCTGCCTTGAATACTGTTTCATGTCTGGTCGGGTGCCCCTACTATTCACCTCGAAGTTTTCAACCGAATTCATCTTGCACATTTATAAATCTACCATTCATCCCTGCCTTGAATACTGTTTCATGTCTGGTCGGGTGCCCCTACTATTCACCTCGAAGTTTTCAACCGAATTCATCTTGCACATTTATAAATCTACCATTCATCCGGGCATTGAATACTGTTGTCATATCTGGTCGGATGCTCTTGCTATTCACTTCGAGATTCTCGTCAGAATTCATTTTGCACATTTATAAATCTACCATTCATCCCTGCCTTGAATACTGTTTCATGTCTGGTCGGGTGCCCCTACTATTCACCTCGAAGTTTTCAACCGAATTCATTTTGCACATTTATAAATCTACCATTCATCCCTGCCTTGAATACTGTTTCATGTCTGGTCGGGTGCCCCTACTATTCACCTCGAAGTTTTCAACCGAATTCATCTTGCACATTTATAAATCTACCATTCATCCCTGCCTTGAATACTGTTTCATGTCTGGTCGGGTGCCCCTACTATTCACCTCGAAGTTTTCAACCGAATTCATCTTGCACATTTATAAATCTACCATTCATCCGGGCATTGAATACTGTTGTCATATCTGGTCGGATGCTCTTGCTATTCACTTCGAGATTCTCGTCAGAATTCATTTTGCACATTTATAAATCTACCATTCATCCCTGCCTTGAATACTGTGTCATGTCTGGTCGGGTGCCCCTACTATTCACCTCGAAGTTTTCAACCGAATTCATCTTGCACATTTATAAATCTACCATTCATCCCTGCCTTGAATACTGTTTCATGTCTGGTCGGGTGCCCCTACTATTCACCTCGAAGTTTTCAACCGAATTCATTTTGCACATTTATAAATCTACCATTCATCCCTGCCTTGAATACTGTTTCATGTCTGGTCGGGTGCCCCTACTATTCACCTCGAAGTTTTCAACCGAATTCATCTTGCACATTTATAAATCTACCATTCATCCCTGCCTTGAATACTGTTTCATGTCTGGTCGGGTGCCCCTACTATTCACCTCGAAGTTTTCAACCGAATTCATCTTGCACATTTATAAATCTACCATTCATCCCTGCCTTGAATACTGTTTCATGTCTGGTCGGGTGCCCCTACTATTCACCTCGAAGTTTTCAACCGAATTCATCTTGCACATTTATAAATCTACCATTCATCCGGGCATTGAATACTGTTGTCATATCTGGTCGGATGCTCTTGCTATTCACTTCGAGATTCTCGTCAGAATTCATTTTGCACATTTATAAATCTACCATTCATCCCTGCCTTGAATACTGTTTCATGTCTGGTCGGGTGCCCCCACTATTCACCTCGAAGTTTTCAACCGAATTCATCTTGCACATTTATAAATCTACCATTCATCCCTGCCTTGAATACTGTTTCATGTCTGGTCGGGTGCCCCTACTATTCACCTCGAAGTTTTCAACCGAATTCATCTTGCACATTTATAAATCTACCATTCATCCCTGCCTTGAATACTGTTTCATGTCTGGTCGGGTGCCCCTACTATTCACCTCGAAGTTTTCAACCGAATTCATCTTGCACATTTATAAATCTACCATTCATCCCTGCCTTGAATACTGTTTCATGTCTGGTCGGGTGCCCCTACTATTCACCTCGAAGTTTTCAACCGAATTCATTTTGCACATTTATAAATCTACCATTCATCCCTGCCTTGAATACTGTTTCATGTCTGGTCGGGTGCCCCTACTATTCACCTCGAAGTTTTCAACCGAATTCATCTTGCACATTTATAAATCTACCATTCATCCCTGCCTTGAATACTGTTTCATGTCTGGTCGGGTGCCCCTACTATTCACCTCGAAGTTTTCAACCGAATTCATCTTGCACATTTATAAATCTACCATTCATCCCTGCCT
Organism: Ascarosepion bandense; assembly: GCA_037127315.1. NCBI lineage: Eukaryota > Metazoa > Mollusca > Cephalopoda > Sepiida > Sepiidae > Ascarosepion > Ascarosepion bandense. The sequence continues at coordinate 3,090,219 of JBBBDQ010000967.1, forward strand.
TGAATACTGTTTCATGTCTGGTCGGGTGCCCCTACTATTCACCTCGAAGTTTTCAACCGAATTCATCTTGCACATTTATAAATCTACCATTCATCCCTGCCTTGAATACTGTTTCATGTCTGGTCGGGTGCCCCTACTATTCACCTCGAAGTTTTCAACCGAATTCATCTTGCACATTTATAAATCTACCATTCATCCGGGCATTGAATACTGTTGTCATATCTGGTCGGATGCTCTTGCTATTCACTTCGAGATTCTCGTCAGAATTCATTTTGCACATTTATAAATCTACCATTCATCCCTGCCTTGAATACTGTTTCATGTCTGGTCGGGTGCCCCTACTATTCACCTCGAAGTTTTCAACCGAATTCATCTTGCACATTTATAAATCTACCATTCATCCCTGCCTTGAATACTGTTTCATGTCTGGTCGGGTGCCCCTACTATTCACCTCGAAGTTTTCAACCGAATTCATCTTGCACATTTATAAATCTACCATTCATCCCTGCCTTGAATACTGTTTCATGTCTGGTCGGGTGCCCCTACTATTCACCTCGAAGTTTTCAACCGAATTCATCTTGCACATTTATAAATCTACCATTCATCCCTGCCTTGAATACTGTTTCATGTCTGGTCGGGTGCCCCTACTATTCACCTCGAAGTTTTCAACCGAATTCATTTTGCACATTTATAAATCTACCATTCATCCCTGCCTTGAATACTGTTTCATGTCTGGTCGGGTGCCCCTACTATTCACCTCGAAGTTTTCAACCGAATTCATCTTGCACATTTATAAATCTACCATTCATCCCTGCCTTGAATACTGTTTCATGTCTGGTCGGGTGCCCCTACTATTCACCTCGAAGTTTTCAACCGAATTCATTTTGCACATTTATAAATCTACCATTCATCCCTGCCTTGAATACTGTTTCATGTCTGGTCGGGTGCCCCTACTATTCACCTCGAAGTTTTCAACCGAATTCATCTTGCACATTTATAAATCTACCATTCATCCCTGCCTTGAATACTGTTTCATGTCTGGTCGGGTGCCCCTACTATTCACCTCGAAGTTTTCAACCGAATTCATCTTGCACATTTATAAATCTACCATTCATCCCTGCCTTGAATACTGTTTCATGTCTGGTCGGGTGCCCCTACTATTCACCTCGAAGTTTTCAACCGAATTCATCTTGCACATTTATAAATCTACCATTCATCCGGGCATTGAATACTGTTGTCATATCTGGTCGGATGCTCTTGCTATTCACTTCGAGATTCTCGTCAGAATTCATTTTGCACATTTATAAATCTACCATTCATCCCTGCCTTGAATACTGTTTCATGTCTGGTCGGGTGCCCCTACTATTCACCTCGAAGTTTTCAACCGAATCCATCTTGCACATTTATAAATCTACCATTCATCCGGGCATTGAATACTGTTGTCATATCTGGTCGGTTGTTCTTGCTATTCATCTTGAGGTTCTTGTCAGAATCCATTTTGCACATTTATAAATTTACCATTCATTCGTGCATTGAATACTGTTGCAATATCTGGGCGAGTGCTCCTGCTATTTATCGCAAAGTTCTCCACAAAATCCAAAGAAGGATCTGCAATATAATTAATCCTGACGTGGTCTCTCGACTTCAGTCACTTTCTCACCGACGGTGTCTTGCCTCTCTCTTTTTGACAAATATTTCATTGCAACTGCTTCGACGAACTTATTTTTCCTGGATACCCGATGAAATGTATTTAAGCGTGCTACTAGATTGGCATCTAGGTCCCACCCTTTCACTGTTGAAATAGATAAATGTAACTACCATTTCTACTTGAACCTTTTCTTTTCTCGCAACAGTCGCCCATGGAACTCCCTTCCGAGTACTTGCTTCCCTGTTAGCTATAATCTTCAAAATTTTAAATGCAGCGTCGTCATTTTCTATCGTTCTTAAATTCCAATAATCTCTTATACTTTCTCTAATATCTTTTGTGCCCAGTCTTTTCTCTCACTCTAACCCTCTGTGCACTAGTGGCGATCAAGCCATGATCGGGGTGAAATGATTTTAAAAAATTGATGATCGAATTTTTTCAAATGAAAAATAATCCTTTTCAGACAAATAAGGACATTCCATCAGAAGTTGTCCGGAGTTTATTTCGGTGGAAAAGTACACAAAACATGGACCAAGCTTTCGGCTCTCTCAAGACATCGTTAGGATAAGTAATATAGTTATCACAGAGATATTCAATATTCTTATAATCTAATTGTCATATAGCAGTAATATCATGATGTTATTACACAACATCCCGGACTTTCATAATCTAATTGTCATATAGCAGTAATATAATGATGTTATTACACAACATCCCGGACTCACATTATCTAATTGTCATATAGCAGTAATATTGATGTTATTACATAACATCCCGGGCTGTCATAATCTAATTGTCATATAGCAGTAATATAATGATGTTATTACATAACATCCCGGACTCTCATAATCTAATTGTCATATAGCAGTAATATAATGATGTTATTACATAACATCCCGGATTCTCATAATCTGATTGTCATATAGCAGTAATATTGATGTTATTACATAACATCCCGGGATGTCATAATCTAATTGTCATATAGCAGTAATATAATGATGTTATTACATAACATCCCGGACTCTCATAATCTAATTGTCATATAGCAGTAATATAATGATATTATTATATAACATCCCGGATTCTCATAATCTCATTGTCATATAGCAGTAATATAATGATGTTATTACATAACATCCCGGACTCTCATAATCTCATTGTCATATAGCAGTAATATAATGATGTTATTACATAACATCCCGGACTCTTATAATCTCATTGTCATATAGCCTTAATATAATGATGTTATTACACAACATCCCGGACTCTCATAATCTAATTGTCATATAGCAGTAATATAATGATGTAATTACATAACATTCCGGACTATCATGATCTAATTGTTATATAGCAGTAATATATTGATGTTATTACATAATATCCCGGACTCTCATTATCTAATTGTCATATAGCAGTAACATAATGATGTTATTACACAACATCCCGGACTCTCATCATCTAATTGTCATATAGCAGTAATATAACGATGTTATTACATAACATCCCGGACTCTCATTATCTAATTGTCATATAGCAGTAATATAATGATGTTATTACAGAACATCCCGGACTTTCATAATCTAATTGTCATATAGCAGTAATATAATGATATTATTACATAACATCCCGGACTCTCATAATCTAATTGTCATATAGCAGTAATATAATCATGTTATTACACAACATCCCGGACTCTCATTATCTAATTGTCATATAGCAGTAATATAATGATGTTATTACACAACATCCCGGACTCTCATAATCTAATTGTCATATAGCAGTAATATAATGATGTTGTTACATAACATCCCGGACTCTCATAATCTAATTGTCATATAGCAGTAATGTAAACTAGTTATTACATATTACTAATTTTCATATAATCTGACTGTCATATCACAGTAATATAACGTAGTTATGACATCGAAATTAATATGCAAGTAATCTAATTGCCATATAGCAGTGAAGCAATATAGTTATTACATTGAATCAGAATATTCTTAAAATCTGTCTTTTTTTTTTTTTTAGTCATATCACCCCAGGCAAGGCGATAACGCCACTGATGCGCAAGGGGCTACGTAAGATTAAAAGGATTGGAAAAGAGAAAGCCGGAAACCACATCCTAAACAGGAAACAAGGGATGAGCCTCTTCACCTGTTCAATAGACGTGGGTGGAGTGTGAACCGGGCAATAGTTTAGTCTATCTACTCCAATAATGCATTTTAGTTTTTTCTGTGTATATTATCCAAAATTAATACACGCTGGTACAATTAAAGTAAATATTTTTCCTCTTATGATTTTGATGCTATTTTACGATTTTAGAGGTGAGGTAGCATTACCCACAGGCGACACCACTAATTCTTTCTCAACGTCCAGCAGTTCATTACAAAGAAATTTCTTTCTGAAGTTAGGTCGGTCGATTTATTTAATATGAAATTGTCTGTGTCACCTGGTGAGGACTTACCAGAGTAATGTAATATAGGTATTATATAAAATTATAATATTCTTAAAAAGTAATTTTTATATTGCTGTACTATGATATACTTATTACATTAGTTCAAGGTTCTTCTAATATAATTGCCATTTAGAAGTAACGTAATATAATTATGACATTGTAGTTCAACATCCTTAGAAACAGATTGTCATATAGCAGTAATGTAGCATAGTTGTTACATAGAATTCCGGCTTACGGTCATATCACGTTGAATACACTGGTTCTCGCTAGATCACCGAAATTAAGCAACGTTGAGACTGGTCAGTACTTTGATGTGTGACCGCTTGCCTGCAGTTATGGGTTAAATAACAGGGTAGGAATTGCGGACACTGTCCTTAAAAAAATTCCAATGAATCTTGATACTCGAAAAGAAAAAAGTATTACCATACACAAAACTTATATCAAAACAACAATAAATTGTTGAAAGAAAAAGTTATTACCAGCAATAAATAAAATTTAGTTGGCAATAAATGACCCGCTGAGGTTGATATGCCATAAAACAAAACAAACAACCAACCAACATAGAATTCCAAAATTCTTATAATGACCTTCTCATATAGCAATTATGCATTATAGTTATTATTTAGCACTAATATAGTCATTATCTTGACGTTCATGTTTCCTGCAATCTGATTGTCATATAGCAGTAATGTAATATAATTATTATTTAGCACTATTATAGTTATTATCTTGACGTTCATGTTTCCTGCAATCTGATTGTCATATAGCAGTAATGTAATATAATTATTATTTAGCACTAATATAGTTATTATCTTGACGTTCATGTTTCCTGCAATCTGATTGTCATATAGCAGTAATGTAATATAATTTTTATTTAGCACTAATATAGTTATTATCTTGACGTTCATGTTTCCTATAATCTGATTGTCATATAGCAGTAATGTAATATAATTATTATTTAGCACTAATATAGTGATTAACTTGACGTTCATGTTTCCTGCAATCTGATTGTCATATAGCAGTAATGTAATATAATTATTACTTAGCACTAATATAGTGATTAACTTGACGTTCATGTTTCCTGCAATCTGATTGTCATATAGCAGTAATGTAATATAATTATTATTTAGCACTAATATAGTTATTATCTTGACGTTCATGTTTCCTGCAATCTGAGTGTCATATAGCAATGATGTAATATAATTATTATTTAGCACTAATATAGTTATCTTGACGTTCATGTTTCCTCTAATCTGATTGTCATATAGCAGTAATGTAATATAATTATTATTTAGCACTAATATAATTATTATCTTGACGTTCATGTTTCCTCTAATCTGATTGTCATATAGCAGTAATGTAATGTAATTATTATTTAGTACTAATATAGTTATTATCTTGACGTTCATGTTTCCTGCAACCTGATTGTCATATAGCAGTAATGTAATATAATTTTTATTTAGCACTAATATAGTTATTATCTTGACGTTCATGTTTCCTATAATCTGATTGTCATATAGCAGTAATGTAATATAATTATTATTTAGCACTAATATAGTGATTAACTTGACGTTCATGTTTCCTGCAATCTGATTGTCATATAGCAGTAATGTAATATAATTATTATTTAGCACTAATATAGTGATTAACTTGACTTTCATGTTTCCTGCAATGTGATTGTCATATAGCAGTAATATAATATAATTATTATTTAGCACTAATATAGTTATTATCTTGACGTTCATGTTTCCTGCAATCTGATTGTCATATAGCAGTAATGCAATATAATTATTATTTAGCACTAATATATTTATTATCTTGACGTTCAAGTTTCCTGCAATCTGATTGTCATATAGCAATGATGTAATATAATTATTATTTAGCACTAATATAGTTATCTTGACGTTCATGTTTCCTCTAATCTGATTGTCATATAGCAGTAATGTAATGTAATTATTATTTAGCACTAATAAAGTTATTATCTTGAGGTTCATGTTTCCTGCAATCTGATTGTCATATAGCAGTAATGTAGTATAATTTTTATTTAGCACTAATATAGTTATTACCTTGACGTTCATGTTTCCTATAATCTGATTGTCATATACCAGTAATGTAATATAATTATTATTTAGCACTAATATAGTGATTAACTTGACGTTCATGTTTCCTCCAATCTGATTGTCATATAGCAGTAATGTAATATAATTATTATTTAGCACTAATATAGTTATTATCTTGACGTTCATGTTTCCTCTAATCCGATTGTCATATAGCAATAATGTAATATAATTATTATTTAGCACTAATATAGTTATCTTGACGTTCATGTTTCCTCTAATGTGATTGTCATATAGCAGTAATGTAATATAATTATTATTTAGCACTAATATAATTATTATCTTGATGTCCATGTTTCCTCTAATCTGATTGTCATATAGCCGTAATGCAATATAATTATTATTTAGCACTAATATAATTATTACCTTGACGTTCATGTTTCCTATAATCTGATTGTCATATAGCAGTAATGTAATATAATTATTATTTAGCACTAATATAGTTATTATCTTGACGTTCATGTTTCCTCTAATCCGATTGTCATATGGCAATAATGTAATATAATTATTATTTAGCACTAATATAGTTATCTTGACGTTCATGTTTCCTCTAATGTGATTGTCATATAGCAGTAATGTAATATAATTATTATTTAGCACTAATATAATTATTATCTTGACGTTCATGTTTCCGCTAATCTGATTGTCATGTAGCAGTAATGTAATATAATTATTATTTAGCACTAATATAATTATTATCTTGACGTTCATGTTTCCTCCAATCTGATTGTCATATAGCAGTAATGTAATATAATTATTATTTAGCACTAATATAATTATTATCTTGACTTTCATGTTTCCTCTAATCCGATTGTCATATAGCAATGATGTAATATAATTATTATTTAGCACTAATATAGTTATCTTGACGTTCATGTTTCCTCTAATCTGATTGTCATATAGCAGTAATATAATTTAATTATTATTTAGCACTAATATAATTATTATCTTGACGTTCATGTTTCCTCTAATCTGATTGTCATATAGCAGTAATGTAATATAATTATTATTTAGCACTAATATAATTATTATCTTGACGTTCATGTTTCCTCTAATCTGATTGTCATATAGCAGTAATGTAATATAGTTATTATTTAGCACTAATATAGTTATTATCTTGACGTTCATGTTTCCTCTAATCTGATTGTCATATAGCAGTAATGTAATATAATTATTATTTAGCACTAATATAATTATTATCTTGACGTTCATGTTTCCTCTAATCTGATTGTCATATAGCAGTAATGTAATATAATTATTATTTAGCACTAATATAGTTATTATCTTGACATCCATGTTTCCTCTAATCCGATTGTCATATAGCAATAATGTAATATAATTATTATTTAGCACTAATATAATTATTATTTTGACGTTCATGTTTCCTCTAATCTGATTGTCATAGAGCAGTAATGTAATATAGTTATTATTTAGCACTAATATAGTTATTATCTTTACGTTCATGTTTCCTCTAATCTGATTGTCATATAGTAATAATGTAATATAATTATTATTTAGCACTAATATAGTTATCTTGACGTTCATGTTTCCTGCAATCTGATTTTCATATAGCAGTAATGTAATATAATTATTATTTAGCACTAATATTATTTATTATCTTGACGTTCATGTTTCCTCTAATCTGATTGTCATATAGCAATAATGTAATATAATTATTATTTAGCACTAATATAGTTATCTTGACGTTCATGTTTCCTCTAATCTGATTGTCATATAGCAGTAATGTAATATAATTATTATTTAGCACTAATATAGTTATTATCTTGACGTCCATGTTTCCTCTAATCCGATTGTCATATAGCAATAATGTAATATAATTATTATTTAGCACTAATATAATTATTATTTTGACGTTCATGTTTCCTCTAATCTGATTGTCATATAGCAATTATGCATTATAGTTATTATTTAGCACTAATATAGTCATTATCTTGACGTTCATGTTTCCTGCAATCTGATTGTCATATAGCAGTAATGTAATATAATTATTATTTAGCACTAATATAGTTATTATCTTGACGTTCATGTTTCCTGCAATCTGATTGTCATATAGCAGTAATGTAATATAATTATTATTTAGCACTAATATAGTTATTATCTTGACGTTCATGTTTCCTCTAATCTGATTGTCATATAGCAATAATGTAATATAATTATTATTTAGCACTAATATAGTTATCTTGACGTTCATGTTTCCTCTAATCTGATTGTCATATAGCAGTAATGTAATATAATTATTATTTAGCACTAATATAGTTATTATCTTGACGTCCATGTTTCCTCTAATCCGATTGTCATATAGCAATAATGTAATATAATTATTATTTAGCACTAATATAATTATTATTTTGACGTTCATGTTTCCTCTAATCTGATTGTCATATAGCAAGTATGCATTATAGTTATTATTTCGCACTAATATAGTCATTATCTTGACGTTCATGTTTCCTGCAATCTGATTGTCATATAGCAGTAATGTAATATAATTATTATTTAGCACTAATATAGTTATTATCTTGACGTTCATGTTTCCTGCAATCTGATTGTCATATAGCAGTAATGTAATATAATTATTATTTAGCACTAATATAGTTATTATCTTGACGTTCATGTTTCCTGCAATCTGATTGTCATATAGCAGTAATGTAATATAATTTTTATTTAGCACTAATATAGTTATTATCTTGACGTTCATGTTTCCTATAATCTGATTGTCATATAGCAGTAATGTAATATAATTATTATTTAGCACTAATATAGTGATTAACTTGACGTTCATGTTTCCTGCAATCTGATTGTCATATAGCAGTAATGTAATATAATTATTACTTAGCACTAATATAGTGATTAACTTGACGTTCATGTTTCCTGCAATCTGATTGTCATATAGCAGTAATGTAATATAATTATTATTTAGCACTAATATAGTTATTATCTTGACGTTCATGTTTCCTGCAATCTGATTGTCATATAGCAATGATGTAATATAATTATTATTTAGCACTAATATAGTTATCTTGACGTTCATGTTTCCTCTAATCTGATTGTCATATAGCAGTAATGTAATATAATTATTATTTAGCACTAATATAATTATTATCTTGACGTTCATGTTTCCTCTAATCTGATTGTCATATAGCAGTAATGTAATGTAATTATTATTTAGTACTAATATAGTTATTATCTTGACGTTCATGTTTCCTGCAACCTGATTGTCATATAGCAGTAATGTAATATAATTTTTATTTAGCACTAATATAGTTATTATCTTGACGTTCATGTTTCCTATAATCTGATTGTCATATAGCAGTAATGTAATATAATTATTATTTAGCACTAATATAGTGATTAACTTGACGTTCATGTTTCCTGCAATCTGATTGTCATATAGCAGTAATGTAATATAATTATTATTTAGCACTAATATAGTGATTAACTTGACTTTCATGTTTCCTGCAATGTGATTGTCATATAGCAGTAATATAATATAATTATTATTTAGCACTAATATAGTTATTATCTTGACGTTCATGTTTCCTGCAATCTGATTGTCATATAGCAGTAATGCAATATAATTATTATTTAGCACTAATATATTTATTATCTTGACGTTCAAGTTTCCTGCAATCTGATTGTCATATAGCAATGATGTAATATAATTATTATTTAGCACTAATATAGTTATCTTGACGTTCATGTTTCCTCTAATCTGATTGTCATATAGCAATAATGTAGTATAATTTTTATTTAGCACTAATATAGTTATTACCTTGACGTTCATGTTTCCTATAATCTGATTGTCATATACCAGTAATGTAATATAATTATTATTTAGCACTAATATAGTGATTAACTTGACGTTCATGTTTCCTCCAATCTGATTGTCATATAGCAGTAATGTAATATAATTATTATTTAGCACTAATATAGTTATTATCTTGACGTTCATGTTTCCTCTAATCCGATTGTCATATAGCAATAATGTAATATAATTATTATTTAGCACTAATATAGTTATCTTGACGTTCATGTTTCCTCTAATGTGATTGTCATATAGCAGTAATGTAATATAATTATTATTTAGCACTAATATAATTATTATCTTGATGTCCATGTTTCCTCTAATCTGATTGTCATATAGCCGTAATGCAATATAATTATTATTTAGCACTAATATAATTATTACCTTGACGTTCATGTTTCCTATAATCTGATTGTCATATAGCAGTAATGTAATATAATTATTATTTAGCACTAATATAGTTATTATCTTGACGTTCATGTTTCCTCTAATCCGATTGTCATATGGCAATAATGTAATATAATTATTATTTAGCACTAATATAGTTATCTTGACGTTCATGTTTCCTCTAATGTGATTGTCATATAGCAGTAATGTAATATAATTATTATTTAGCACTAATATAATTATTATCTTGACGTTCATGTTTCCGCTAATCTGATTGTCATGTAGCAGTAATGTAATATAATTATTATTTAGCACTAATATAATTATTATCTTGACGTTCATGTTTCCTCCAATCTGATTGTCATATAGCAGTAATGTAATATAATTATTATTTAGCACTAATATAATTATTATCTTGACTTTCATGTTTCCTCTAATCCGATTGTCATATAGCAATGATGTAATATAATTATTATTTAGCACTAATATAGTTATCTTGACGTTCATGTTTCCTCTAATCTGATTGTCATATAGCAGTAATATAATTTAATTATTATTTAGCACTAATATAATTATTATCTTGACGTTCATGTTTCCTCTAATCTGATTGTCATATAGCAGTAATGTAATATAATTATTATTTAGCACTAATATAATTATTATCTTGACGTTCATGTTTCCTCTAATCTGATTGTCATATAGCAGTAATGTAATATAGTTATTATTTAGCACTAATATAGTTATTATCTTGACGTTCATGTTTCCTCTAATCTGATTGTCATATAGCAGTAATGTAATATAATTATTATTTAGCACTAATATAATTATTATCTTGACGTTCATGTTTCCTCTAATCTGATTGTCATATAGCAGTAATGTAATATAATTATTATTTAGCACTAATATAGTTATCTTGACGTTCATGTTTCCTCTAATGTGATTGTCATATAGCAGTAATGTAATATAATTTTTATTTAGCACTAATATAATTATTATCTTGATGTCCATGTTTCCTCTAATCTGATTGTCATATAGCCGTAATGCAATATAATTATTATTTAGCACTAATATAATTATTACCTTGACGTTCATGTTTCCTGCAATCTGATTGTCATATAGCAGTAATGTAATATAATTATTACTTAGCACTAATATAGTGATTAACTTGACGTTCATGTTTCCTGCAATCTGATTGTCATATAGCAGTAATGTAATATAATTATTATTTAGCACTAATATAGTTATTATCTTGACGTTCATGTTTCCTGCAATCTGATTGTCATATAGCAATGATGTAATATAATTATTATTTAGCACTAATATAGTTATCTTGACGTTCATGTTTCCTCTAATCTGATTGTCATATAGCAGTAATGTAATATAATTATTATTTAGCACTAATATAATTATTATCTTGACGTTCATGTTTCCTCTAATCTGATTGTCATATAGCAGTAATGTAATGTAATTATTATTTAGTACTAATATAGTTATTATCTTGACGTTCATGTTTCCTGCAACCTGATTGTCATATAGCAGTAATGTAATATAATTTTTATTTAGCACTAATATAGTTATTATCTTGACGTTCATGTTTCCTATAATCTGATTGTCATATAGCAGTAATGTAATATAATTATTATTTAGCACTAATATAGTGATTAACTTGACGTTCATGTTTCCTGCAATCTGATTGTCATATAGCAGTAATGTAATATAATTATTATTTAGCACTAATATAGTGATTAACTTGACTTTCATGTTTCCTGCAATGTGATTGTCATATAGCAGTAATATAATATAATTATTATTTAGCACTAATATAGTTATTATCTTGACGTTCATGTTTCCTGCAATCTGATTGTCATATAGCAGTAATGCAATATAATTATTATTTAGCACTAATATATTTATTATCTTGACGTTCAAGTTTCCTGCAATCTGATTGTCATATAGCAATGATGTAATATAATTATTATTTAGCACTAATATAGTTATCTTGACGTTCATGTTTCCTCTAATCTGATTGTCATATAGCAATAATGTAGTATAATTTTTATTTAGCACTAATATAGTTATTACCTTGACGTTCATGTTTCCTATAATCTGATTGTCATATACCAGTAATGTAATATAATTATTATTTAGCACTAATATAGTGATTAACTTGACGTTCATGTTTCCTCCAATCTGATTGTCATATAGCAGTAATGTAATATAATTATTATTTAGCACTAATATAGTTATTATCTTGACGTTCATGTTTCCTCTAATCCGATTGTCATATAGCAATAATGTAATATAATTATTATTTAGCACTAATATAGTTATCTTGACGTTCATGTTTCCTCTAATGTGATTGTCATATAGCAGTAATGTAATATAATTATTATTTAGCACTAATATAATTATTATCTTGATGTCCATGTTTCCTCTAATCTGATTGTCATATAGCCGTAATGCAATATAATTATTATTTAGCACTAATATAATTATTACCTTGACGTTCATGTTTCCTATAATCTGATTGTCATATAGCAGTAATGTAATATAATTATTATTTAGCACTAATATAGTTATTATCTTGACGTTCATGTTTCCTCTAATCCGATTGTCATATGGCAATAATGTAATATAATTATTATTTAGCACTAATATAGTTATCTTGACGTTCATGTTTCCTCTAATGTGATTGTCATATAGCAGTAATGTAATATAATTATTATTTAGCACTAATATAATTATTATCTTGACGTTCATGTTTCCGCTAATCTGATTGTCATGTAGCAGTAATGTAATATAATTATTATTTAGCACTAATATAATTATTATCTTGACGTTCATGTTTCCTCCAATCTGATTGTCATATAGCAGTAATGTAATATAATTATTATTTAGCACTAATATAATTATTATCTTGACTTTCATGTTTCCTCTAATCCGATTGTCATATAGCAATGATGTAATATAATTATTATTTAGCACTAATATAGTTATCTTGACGTTCATGTTTCCTCTAATCTGATTGTCATATAGCAGTAATATAATTTAATTATTATTTAGCACTAATATAATTATTATCTTGACGTTCATGTTTCCTCTAATCTGATTGTCATATAGCAGTAATGTAATATAATTATTATTTAGCACTAATATAATTATTATCTTGACGTTCATGTTTCCTCTAATCTGATTGTCATATAGCAGTAATGTAATATAGTTATTATTTAGCACTAATATAGTTATTATCTTGACGTTCATGTTTCCTCTAATCTGATTGTCATATAGCAGTAATGTAATATAATTATTATTTAGCACTAATATAATTATTATCTTGACGTTCATGTTTCCTCTAATCTGATTGTCATATAGCAGTAATGTAATATAATTATTATTTAGCACTAATATAGTTATTATCTTGACTTCCATGTTTCCTCTAATCCGATTGTCATATAGCAATAATGTAATATAATTATTATTTAGCACTAATATAATTATTATTTTGACGTTCATGTTTCCTCTAATCTGATTGTCATAGAGCAGTAATGTAATATAGTTATTATTTAGCACTAATATAGTTATTATCTTTACGTTCATGTTTCCTCTAATCTGATTGTCATATAGTAATAATGTAATATAATTATTATTTAGCACTAATATAGTTATCTTGACGTTCATGTTTCCTGCAATTTCTGATTTTCATATAGCAGTAATGTAATATAATTATTATTTAGCACTAATATTATTTATTATCTTGACGTTCATGTTTCCTCTAATCTGATTGTCATATAGCAATAATGTAATATAATTATTATTTAGCACTAATATAGTTATCTTGACGTTCATGTTTCCTCTAATCTGATTGTCATATAGCAGTAATGTAATATAATTATTATTTAGCACTAATATAGTTATTATCTTGACGTCCATGTTTCCTCTAATCCGATTGTCATATAGCAATAATGTAATATAATTATTATTTAGCACTAATATAATTATTATTTTGACGTTCATGTTTCCTCTAATCTGATTGTCATAGAGCAGTAATGTAATATAGTTATTATTTAGCACTAATATAGTTATTATCTTTACGTTCATGTTTCCTCTAATCTGATTGTCATATAGTAATAATGTAATATAATTATTATTTAGCACTAATATAGTTATCTTGACGTTCATGTTTCCTGCAATCTGATTTTCATATAGCAGTAATGTAATATAATTATTATTTAGCACTAATATTATTTATTATCTTGACGTTCATGTTTCCTCTAATCTGATTGTCATATAGCAATAATGTAATATAATTATTATTTAGCACTAATATAGTTATCTTGACGTTCATGTTTCCTCTAATCTGATTGTCATATAGCAGTAATGTAATATAGTTATTACATAGAAGTCCAATTTTTCTTTTCAATACTTATTTTCATACAGAAGTAATATAATATAGTTATTATATATCAGACGCAGACTCTTATAACCTGTCATATAGCAGTAAAGTGATTATTACATAACATTTCCATACTCTTATAATCTAATTGCCGTATAGTAGTATTGTTGTATAGTTATTACATTGTAGTACAAGATTTGTATAAAATAATTGTTATATAGCAGTAATCTAATCTATATAAAAGGCAATCTGTTAGTCTGTGTCTGACTGTACCCTATGCGCGCCTACATTTTTAAGCTACGCCATTCAAACTTTCTTGGGACACATATCTACAGGGAAGCCAGGTCGACACATACTTTTTGATTTTAAGTTCAGCAATTTTCCCTTTTGCACTTTGTGGCCAATGGAACCGATTATTTACATTTGCTCTGTATAACATCTAAGATCTAAGATGGTTTATAAATTACGTCACAGAAATCAATTCACACGTGTTAAACCCGACTAATTTTAGCCTTTATATTTAATTTTTATTCCGACGTTTAAAAATTCATTTGGTCTACAAAAAATGTGAATATTCTTCCCCGAAATTTGAAACAAAAGAAATATATATAAAAAAAAAAACAGTGTTTTTTCAAACAAAAACAAAATATGTAAAAAAATGTGCCAATAGTTAATTTAATTATTTCAGTCTTTTTTTTTTCATATTTAATATTTCATACTTCAGAAAATGAAATTAAAAAAAAATAAAGCTTTTTTTTTCGTTAAATATTTCATGCAGGAAATCAACTCTCTGTCGTGTGGCATTAATATAACTTTTTCCTCTAAAATTAAATATCTACATTTTTAAATATTCTTCCAAAGTTTCTGAACTGAGAGCGTAATAGTGTTTATATTTCTAATTTCAGTAAAACAAAATAAATAATTTTATTTTTATGTTAAATTCATTTACTCAGCAAAAAATGTAAATATTAACTAACTTAAATCCTTTCTCTCTTAAGGTTTTTTCTCCTTCCACGCCACTCTTATCAGTATTTTCTTCCTTCTCTTACTCTCTTCCTGATACCCCCTGCAGCCTCTCACTCCTTCTCATAATATTCCCCCTATATAACCCCCTGCACAACAGTGGCAGTAAAAATGGCATGCTTGGGGCGACACGATTATAAAAAAAAAAATGAAAAAAAGTTAGTACTTTATTTTAGTCTGTGAACTCCGGAAAGCTAACTATTTGGCCACGCGCCCATTGATATATATATATATATATAAGAAACAATTTATAATACATCGGCTACAACATGCGTGTGACACATTTAATAAAACAGATAATGGATGGCACATGGTACATGAGACATTTAATCTATGTAAAAGATATCATAGGATAGGTTTTAAATTGAACGATAAACATATTAATTATCACGCATAGAATTAAGGATATCTGATACATTTTCTAATAGATCTAAACTTATTTATAAATGGAACTTTGTGTGTGTGTGTGTGTCTGTGTGTGTTTGTCTGTGTGTGTGTGTGTGTGTCCGTTACCTATAGACTCCGAAACGGCTGAACCGATTTTCTTCAAAATTTACACAGTTGTACTATAAGCGTCTGCAAGTGTTCTTAGCTAGGTTTTGTGTCGAGGTACCCCCGATAAATATCGAAAATCGATAATCGAAAACATCAGGTTATAGAAGAAATGGTCCGATTTTAATCAAATTTGACACACTCATAGACAAAGACATAAGAAACGATATTCAGAAATTTCATGGTTGCAGTTCTTACAATAGTGCAGAAAATTGATTATATATATATATATATATATATATATATATATATATATATATAAGGCAAGATGTCTGTGTGTGTGTCTGTTTGTCTGTCTTTATTCAGTCGGTCAAGTGCCATACGTGATATAGGATTTAAGCGAACATGTCTCTTTCGAGACATGACTTACTGGGCAGAAGATTATCCCGCAGTAGGTTGCCATTGCTTTCTGTGGTAGACTGGTTGCCAGCCAAGACTATAGGACCCAATCTGTACGATTATTTAACTGGAAGGAAGAGACGGATTAATACCTTTCTGAAGGGTATTTTTGCGAAAGTGAATGCAAGGAATTCAACTGGAATTCGAACTCGGCACCTCGATTTGCCGTTTCGAGTCGATATCCATTCTACCACAACGCACATCCTAATGCGTCTTTATTCAGGCAGTTAAGTGCCATACGTGATACATGCTTGGGCGATCATGTCTCGAAAGAGACATGACTGACTGGGCAGAAGATTATCCCGCAGTAGGTTTCCCATTGCTTTCTGCGGTAGATAGGTTGCCGACCAAGGGTATAGAACCCAATCTGTCCTGTTATTTAACCCATAACTGGAAGGAATAGACGGATTAATACCTTTCCAAAGGGTATTTGTGCGTAAGTGAATGCAATGAATTCAGCTAGAATTCGAACTCGTCTCCCTGATTTCTCGTCCCGAGCCGATATCTAATGCACCACAACGCACTATTACATGTCCCAAAAACTTTAACTGTCTTTTCCTGATGTTAAGCATCAGTTCTCTTCTTGCGTCCAACCTCGTCGTTGCTAACGTGTTCCGTCTATCTTATCCGCAGCATCCTTCTGTAGAACCACATTTCGGTTACTTCAAAATCTTTCGTTCATCTCTGATGAGATTGGCCAGCATTCGATGCCATTTTGAAAGACATACATCACATAACAAACCAGTACAGGATTCCTGTAAAAACAGGAACCCTTTCTGAAAGCCAACTTTAATAGCGGCACCTCTAAGAATATTCACGAATATTCCTCCATTTGTGTTTTTGCAGGTTGACGAATGAAAGCATGAAAGCTTCCCTAATACAAACGAGCGAAAGAAAAAATACCAGATCAAATTATAACTCTTTGCGCAGATATTGCCTGTCAACAATCTGTACTTGTTTTTTTTTTTTCTTTTTTTTTCATCTCTATTTTCCTAAGAAGCGTTCAATTTTCACTGGCTAAGTCTGCGTTAAGTGGATGGGAATTAGAAAAAAATTACACTTTGTGGATAACTTTGCACTTAAAATGGATGGTGTTAAGAGGAACCGGTACATACATTAAATTTATAGGACAAAGCGCCTTCATGTGCGCAAAATCGGGCACACTTAAAAAAAAAATGAAGTCAATTTTAAAATTTAATCCCTCAAACGAACTGATTTACCTAAGCCTATCCAATGGCTGGAATAGTTAAATATTTCTTATTGCTATTTGGTAGCCTAGATAAAAGTTAAATCTTCGAAGATAGATTTTCTAAGCAAACAGGATATCCGCATTTGGGAGATTATCATGGTATTCCTCATTATGTATTAATATCATTTATATTCTCAAGGAATTTCTTAATTAATAAAGCTATAGTAGATGTATTATTAGTACAATATTTATCCCCGTCTTCCGAACATATCTTTTAATAAAAATTCAAAAATTAAAGTATTTAGAAATAACTAATTAATCTGTTTTCCGATATTGTGTGTCCGCAAAATGCCGATTTTATTGCAGTCGCATAGAATTTCTGCATTTTGATTGAGATCAAAGTGTAGCATTAGTTCTTATCAGCCTAATCTGGTTCTCCCACTCTTCTATCTCCTCTTCTTTCTTTCATTTCCTTCAGTGAAACCAAGTAGTGTTTTCCTCTCTTTCCACGCAATGACAAATAAATAGTCAAATACTTATCTGGTGTTGAAAAACGTTGAACCATTCTATTTTCTCTCTTTTCTAACCAAATCACCGCATTACGAATATTTGTCTCTGTAATTAATTAGAAATAATTTAGCGGGGATGTTATTTTTTATGGTAACTTAATTTTTGGCGATTGTCTAACTCAGTTTTTGTCGTTCGGTTATGTCCGTTCTAAAAAATGTCACTTGTATTGCGGTCGTCATTGATAGTGTGTCTTTTGGCTAAGATCAAAGTGTAACATCTGCTCCCATCAGCTTAATATCTGATTCTCTCAATCCTTTTGTATCTTCCCTTTTTTCTTCATTTTCTCAGTGAAACCAGGTAGTGTCATTTCCCCTCTTTCCACGTGCTGAAAACAGAATGGTCTATTATCTATCTGGTATTAGAAGAAGACATCAATCACTTCTATCTGTCCTAGTTTTTTGCCAAATCTCCATCTTACGATAATTTATCTCTATAATAAATTAAAAATAATAATAATACATTTAAAACGATCTTATTATATTTATGGTAACTGGATTTTTGGCGATTGCCTTACTGGCTTTCTGAAGAAAATGAAATAACGATGAGATTATATTTTTTAATATATTTTTTTTTTATCATATCACCCCGAGCAAGGCGGTAACGCCACTGATGTGCAGGGAGGGGGCTATGTAAGAGTGAAAAGATTGGAAAAGAGAAAGCCGGAAACCACATCCTAAACAGGGAACAAGGGATGAGCCTCTACACCTGTTCAATAGACATGGGTGGAGTGTGAACCGGGCGATAGTTTAGTCTATCTACTCCAATTGAAAAAAAAGTGAGAAGATTGGAAAAGAGAAAGCCGGAAACCACATCCTAAACAGGGAACAAGGGATGAGCCTCTTCACCTGATCAATAGACGTGGGTGGAGTGTGAACTGGGCGATAGTTTAGTCTATCTACTCCAATTGAAAAAAAAGAAAGAAAAAAAAGTGAGAAGATCGGAAAAGAGAAAACCAGAAACCGCATCCTAAACAGGAAACGAGGGATGAGCCTCTTCACCTGTTCAATAGACGTCATTTTTTGAAGCAGAATGCGTATTGAAGGTTTTGACCGTCGTATCCTCTGACCGTCTTCAGGTGTCCGTATTCTTATATGGCTTACTAATCTGATCAACATGCTTATCTTAATTGTTTCGGCCGTTGTACTCACCGACCTGATTCAGGTGTTTGTTTGTTTTATGAGAAATGAAAGGCATCTTGGTTATTATAAACACAATATTTCGACCGTTGTTTCGACCATCTTCAGATCTTATTATATCCCTTGCTATTCTGACCTGCATGTTTATCTTCGTTGAAATCATTATCAGTCGTTTACATCGCGTTGTTGCAGACTGGAACTTTCAGGCAAATATTATACAAAATAATATGGATCCAAGATGCGGACCAAGAAACAATAAACCATCTATTTCAGGATGTTCTGTACTTGCCCCAAATAAATATAAAAATCATCACGATAGAGTGGGACAATATTTACACTGGACAATGTGTAATTACTATGGAAAATATATAAACAAACACTGGTATGAACATCCCCCAGCAACGTTTATAAAAATAGATGATGTCAACATTCTATGGGATTACACCATCTACACAGACAGAAAAATTGAAAGAAATAGGCTGGACATTATTGTTGAAGACCAAAAAAAAAAAAAATTTCTTATTAATTGATATCACCGCCATAGTCCCAAAAACGACGTACAGAAATATAGACAAATAGAATGATCTATTATTAAACGTCGTATAAATGGCAACAAAGATGAGGACAATAGTCCGAATAATATAAATTCTGTAAATACTACCTCATCTCAGAAATATAGACAAATAGTATGATCTATTATTAAATGTCGTACAAATGGCAAGAAAAATGGGGACAATCGTCCGAATAATGTAAATACTGTAGGTATTAGCTCATCTCAGAAATATAAACAAATAGAATGATCCATTTTCAAACGTTGTACAAATGGCAACAAAGATGAGG
Organism: Ascarosepion bandense; assembly: GCA_037127315.1. NCBI lineage: Eukaryota > Metazoa > Mollusca > Cephalopoda > Sepiida > Sepiidae > Ascarosepion > Ascarosepion bandense. Next base: position 3,110,748 of record JBBBDQ010000967.1, read on the forward strand.
ACAATAGTCCGAATAATGTAAATACTGTAGGTATTACCTCATCTCAGAAATATAAACAAATAGAATGATCCATTTTCAAACGTTGTACAAATGGCAACAAAGATGAGGACAATAGTCCAAATAATGTAAATAGTGTAAATACTACCTCATTTCAGAAATATAGACAAATAGAATGATCTATTATTAAATTTCGTACAAATGGCAAGAAAAATGAGAACAATAGTCTGAATAATGTAAATAATGTAAATATTACCTCATCTCAGAAATATAGACAAATAGAATGATCTATTATTAAACGTCGTACAAATGGCAACAAAGATGAGGACACTAGTCCGAATAATGTAAATATTGTAAATACTACCTCATCTCAGAAATATAGACAAATAGAATGATCTATTATTAAACGTCGTACAAATGGCAACAAAGATGAGGACAATAGTCCGAATAATGTAAATATTGTAAATACTACCTCATCTCAAAAATATAGACAAATAGAATGATCTATTATTAAACGTCGTACAAATGGCAACAAAGATGAGGACAATAGTCCGAATAATGTAAATATTGTAAATACTACCTCATCTCAGAAATATAGACAAATAGAATGATCTATTATTAAACGTCGTACAAATGGCAACAAAGATGAGGACAATAGTCCGAATAATGTAAATATTGTAAATACTACCTCATCTCAGAAATATAGACAAATAGAATGATCTATTATTAAACGTCGTACAAATGGCAACAAAGATGAGGACAATAGTCCGAATAATGTAAATATTGTAAATACTACCTCATCTCAGAAATATAGACAAATAGAATGATCTATTATTAAACGTCATACAAATGGCAACAAAGATGAGGACACTAGTCCGAATAATGTAAATATTGTAAATACTACCTCATCTCAGAAATATAGACAAATAGAATGATCTATTATTAAACGTCGTACAAATGGCAACAAAGATGAGGACACTAGTCCGAATAATGTAAATATTGTAAATACTACCTCATCTCAGAAATATAGACAAATAGAATGATCTATTATTAAACGTCGTACAAATGGAAACAAAGATGAGGACAATAGTCCGAATAATCTAAATCCAATTGCCATAAACACAAAAACATCATCTGCTGCATTATTTAAAATTATTACTAAGAGAAATGTAAGACGGAGATTTGCCTAGATATTATTGTTGTTGTTTTCATTAAACAAATATCTTCTATATGCAGTGAAATAATTTGCAAAATTGTTTTTAAAAATTTGCTGTCCTTACGATAAAAAAAATTGTAATATGTTGATAACATCCGGGTCAGTCATGTCATAAGTGTTACATAGTGGAATGGTCTCCCGTGAGGAATCTTCCGCGATTGCTACATTGTTAAATTCTTCAAGTCTTTGGTCAATCATTAACTACCCTACATATCCTCCTAAGATGCAATATTTACTTCCACCAGGTAAACCCTTGCACCAACCTTTTTCTTTAACCCTCTATATTGTGACGATAAACTGCATCCGGCAGCAAGACCTCTGATTAGGAGGTTGTAAGGAGCATAATCTTAATTGCTGTTATTCACAGGACCATCTTGACCAGGAGTGCTAGCACCTGTTCGTGTCGCAGTTATGGGCAAGTAGTTTATCCCAAAACTGGGGTTAAAACACTATGAAAGTATAAAAATACTTTTATAGTAAAAATTCCAGCAATACATTTTTAAAGGGAAAAAATAATATCAGCAAATTTTTTTTTTTTTTTTTTTTTTTTTTTTGAGGAAAATCATATATTACCAGCAATACATTTTGGAAAGAAAAAACATTATTATCAGCAATACATCTGAATCTCAACAAAATTACTTTACAAAAATACATAAAGGTAGGCTGATCTACAAACTTATTTCTTTAAAAAATATATTTTCTAGTCATACAAATCTGTTTTAAAAATCATGTCGGTATTAAATAACCCATTGAGGTGTTGATATGCTGTAAAACTAAATAAAGCCAAACCCTGATCTACAAACTTATTTCTTACAAAGAATATATATTCTATTCATACAAATCTATTGTAAGGATCTTGTCGGCATTAAATAACCCATTGAGGTGTTGATATTCCGTAAAACAAAATAAACCCAAACCCTGATCTACAAACTGATTTCTTACAAAGAATATATATTCTATTCATAAGAATCTATTGTAGAAATACTGTTGGCATTCAATTACCCATTGAGGTGTTAATATTCCTTAAAACAAAATAAACGCAAACCCTGATCTACAAACTGATTTCTTACAAAGAATATATATTCTATTCATAAGAATCTATTGTAGAAATACTGTTGGCATTCAATTACCCATTGAGGTGTTAATATTCCTTAAAACAAAATAAACCCAAACCCTGATCTACAAACTGATTTCTTACAAAGAATATATATTCTATTCATAAGAATCTATTGTAGAAATACTGTTGGCATTCAATTACCCATTTAGGTGTTAATATTCCTTAAAACAAAATAAACGCAAACCCTGATCTACAAACTGATTTCTTACAAAGAATATATATTCTCTTCTTACAAATCTATTGTCAAAATTTTGTCGGCATTAAATGACCTATTGAGGTTGATAAGCCGTAAACAAACCATACCAAACTAACCAAGCCAATTCCTCACTATTGAGTTGCCCTCGTGCCTTTTATTAGGAAATCAATACTTTAAAATAACATTTCTACGTTGGTTTTAATGACGTTATTGTGTGTAGTTGCAAAGCCTGGGAGCAAAATTGTTTATTTTTTCTCGAACTTCTCCCAGTAGATTTCGAAACGAAATTTACAGAGCTCAAATATCCCAGAGTTCATAAGAAACTTGGGGACATATAAGTCCCAGCAATCCCAAAAAGATTAATCCCATCAAGAGTTATATGCTCTTTGCTTCCCGGCAGCCATTATGCCTTAAATCAGTAGTCAAGAGTTTCACACCCCCATTTTACGGAATCGTGTAGAAAGAAGACGATGTAAAGAAATTTGATAAAATAAGTTAATCCATAATTGCAGTTTGGTTGAAAAAAAAATCGCGTCAGAAATGTTTTCCAAACGAAAAAGAGAATTCTATCAAAAAAGCAAGCGATGTAATTGATAACTTGTGGAAGAATTCGAACTTGGCTAGGTGTGTACTTATTGACTCCCGATTGTAAAACTATAATTTTTTTTCTCACACTTTAACGGGCATTGTTTTAATTATGGATACTTATCGGAAAAAGTTCTTAACATTATATAGACACAATTTGTTTTATGTCTTGAAAACAGATTTAGTCATCAAAAGTTTAATTAAATTTCGAAAGTAATTAAGATTTTTTTTATTTTATTTTTTATAAATTTTATATATTTTTCAGTTTAAAATTACAATTAGCGGCAATTTTACGCGGGTCTTCTCAAATGATTACTTGTTTTACTTTTAAATCTGCACTTGAATTTAATTTTGATTTCAAACTTGAAACTTGCACGGAACTGAGGCGTTTATCAGAAAGAAAAAAAAAGAAAAATTGAAATTTGTCTTTGTGTAAAATTGTTAAATATTTAAGATTACCACCACCAATACCATTATTATTATTATTATTATTATTATTATTATTATTATTATAAATACGACTAGTACTAGTAAGAAAAAAAAGGAAAAATTCTAAGTTCTAAATTATTTTTTATATTTTAAATTTCTATATGGATATTCATTTGAAATTCGATATTTGCATGCAACTGAAGTAGAAAATGTGAAAGGCTGATGAATGTCAGTCAGTAAAATGCCATACGTGAAACACGGTTGGGCGATCATGTCCCTTTCGAGACATGACTCGAAAAAGACATGACTGACTGGGCAGAAGATTATCCTGCACTAGATTGCCATTACTTTCTTCTGTAGACTGGTTGCCAGCCACGGCTATAAAACCAAATATCTCCTGATATTTAACTCATAGCTAGAGGCGGAAGAGATATATTATTAAGTAGTAATTAGTGGGGGATCAGTTTATTATTTCATAACAATATAAAACTGATCCCCCACTTTATGCCCAGTAGAAGCTATAATCATGTTTTCAACTGTGATATTCAGTCAGTCAGTTAAGTGTCATACGTGATACATGCTTTGGGCGATCATATCTCGAACGAGACATGACTGACTGGGCAGAAGATTATCCCGCAGTAGGTTGCCATTGCTTTTGGCGGTTGACTGGTTGCCGATCAAGGCTATAGAACACAATCTGTCCTGTTACTTGACTCATAGCTAGAGGGGAAAGAGATATATTATATTATTAAGTAGTAATTAGTGGTGGATCAGTTTATTACTTCATAACAATATAAAAGTGATCGCCCACTTTATGCCCAGTAGAAGCCTTAATCATGTTTCTGTTATATTCAGCCAGTCAGTTAAGTGCCATACGTGATACACGCTTGGGCGATCATGTCTCGAAAGAGACATGACTGACTGGGCAGAAGATTATCCCGCACTAGGTTGCCATTGATTTCTGTGGGAGACTGGTTGCCATCCAAGGCTGCAGAACCCAATCTGTCATGTTATTTAACCTATAACTGGAAGGAAGAGACGGATTAATACTTTTCCCAAGGGTATTTGTGCGTAAGTGAATGCAATGAATTCAATTGGAATTCGAACTGATGAATGTATAATAACAATAATAATAGCAACGTATCATATGAGGATATCAGTAATTCCAGTTGTAGTTGGAGCCCTCGGAGTGATTGGAAAAATGCCCGATAGACTCATTGAAAGGATGATTTGAAGAAATACAAAACAATTTTACTCACAAGTACTGCTCACGCATTACGAAAAGGCTTATCCATCTAAAATGTGTAAGGTGTTAATGGTGGAAGGTTTCAACAATAATTAGTCGAAAATATCATGAAGCCATTTCTGATATCTGGTTGGGATCCGGATGAAAAAAAAATGCATACAACAGAAAACAAGGTGTGGGGGGGGGGGAATAATAATATTAAACAAAATAATAAACACACCACGAAGAAATAGAGAAAGAGAGAGGGTAAGAAATAGAGAGAGAACAAAAGAGAGAAAGAGAGAAAGGTGGAGAGAGTGGAAGAGATGGGGAAAGAGAGAAAGAGAGCGAGAGATGGATATATATATATATATATATATATAGAGAGAGAGAGAGAGAGAGAGATTCTGTAACAAATACCAAGAAAATAATATACCATCAAATCTCAAGATGTTTTCTACTTGCCCCAAATGAATATAAAAATCGTCACGATAGATAGAAGTAATATTTGCACTGGACAACACTTTGGATTCGTTTTTCGTTTCATTTTGTTTTACGACATATCAACACCTCAATGGGTCATTTAATGCCCACAAATTATTTTACAATATATTCATATGAATAGAATATGTATTCTTTGTAAGAAATCAGTTTGTAGATCAGGGTTTGGGTTTGTTTTTTTTTTGTTGTTGTTTTTTTTTTTGTTTCGTTTTGCATATCAACACCTCAATAGGTCATTTAATGCCCACAAATTTTTCTACAATGTTTATTTTTTAACAAATCAACACCTCATTGGGTTATTTAATGCCGACAAGATTTTTACAATAGATTTGAATAGAATATGTGTTCTTTGTAAGATATCAGTTTGTAGATCAGGGTTTAGGTTTATTTTGTTTTACGGCATATCAACACCTCAATTGGGTTATTTAACGCCGACAAGATTTTTACAATAGATTTGTATAAATAGAATGTTTTCTTGTGAGAAATCAGTTTGTAGATCAGGTTTCACTGACGTATATTTTTAAAGAGGGTTTTCTCGAGAGTCAGATATATTACTGGTATATTTGTTTTTCCAAAAATATATTGCTGCTAATATTTTTTCGTCAAAAATGTATTGTTGGTAATGTGTTTTTTGTTCAAAAATATATTGCTGGCAAGATTTTCTTCTCCAAAAAGAATTGTAAAAGTTTTGTTTTGACTCCAGTTTGGGGGTTAACTATTTGCCCATAACTGGGACCCTAACAGGTGCTACCACACATGATTAGATTAGACCTGGCGACAACAGTAATTAAGAGGTGGCTCCATGCTCCTCAAAAAATCCCAATTAGTGACCTTACTGCTGGGAACAGTTTATCGTCGTATCCAGGAAGCACAACACTTTAGAAAATATGTAAACAAATATTGGTATGATCATCACCCAGCGACGGTTAAAGAAACAGAAGACGTCACCATTCTATGGGATTATACTACCTACACACACAGGGAAATTGAGACCGAACATTATTGTCAAAATCAAAAAGAAAAAAACTTGCCTATTAATTGATATGGTTTATCCATGGAATTATAACATAACACCCAAGGAAGTTGAAAAACTTTCAAAGTTTCAAGACCTGGAAATTGAAATAGAAAAAATGTGGAAATTGAAAACAAGAATCGTGCCAGTGATATTAGGTGCACTTGAAATTATAAAAAAAATGAACAAAAAACAACACATTGAATGAATCCCTGGAAACCCGAGCTTAAAAGAAACTCAGAAAATTACCTTGAAAAGTACAAACCACACACAAGGAAGAAATTTGTCAGTGTAACCCTCGAAATCATGAATCATGAAATGTAGCTATAAAAACACACCACTGAGCTTTTCTTGCAGACTAGGAAGGTGGAGTGACCATAGCAGAAATCGAAATATAATAATAATAATAATCATAATAATAATAATAATAATAATAAAGTCTCGCAGACATGAAGATCCACCTTGGAAAAGAAAAATAGAAAAAGAAATCGAACAACTTAGAAGTGAACTATCAGGACTGGATGAACTGAGTAGAGGAATAAATGTAAGAACTAGGAAAAGCAGAAGAGCCGAAAGAAAATATAACATTAGGAATGAAAATGAAGTCTTATCAAATAAAGAAAAAATAAAGCAAAAAATCCAACTGAAGGCTCAAAGAATAAGACGCTATGAAAAAAGAGCAAGATTTTACAGACAAAACAAGATTTTTCAGACTGATACAAAGAGATTTTACAGGGAAATAGGTAAAAAAAGAATTGAAGTGACAGTCCCCCCCCCCCAGAATGGAAGAAGTCACAAGTCACAGTCATCTGGGAAAAGATATGGGCTTGCCCTAAAGAACATAGCAAGGAAGTACATTGGATTGCGCAAGAGATAGAACGAATGAAAAATAAACCAGAACAGACATGGTCTGGAATTACAGAAGATGGTGTTAAATTTGCACTAAAAAAAGCACACAATTGGAAATTCCCAGGTATAGATAAAATTCCTAACTTTTAGCTATATTATTTAAATGCAGCACATAAAAAACTAGCCAAAGAACTTCAAGAAATGGTTGACGATCCCACTAAAATTCCTGCATGGATGACCAAAGGAATTACATTTCTTCTACCCAAGAATGGTGACACAAACAACCCGAAAAACTACAGACCAATTACATGTCTTCCGACAACATATAAACTATTAACATCTATTTTAACAAAACAGACATATTTATTCTTAGAAAGAAATGACATGATACCGCTTGAACAAAAAGGGTGCAAACGTGGCTGTTATGGTTGTAAAGACCAATTGCTAATTAACAAAATGATCCTGGAAAACTGCTACAGTACAAAGAAAAATCTTAGTACTGCCTGGATAGATTATCGAAAGGCATTCGATAGTGTGCCACATTCCTGGATTTTAAAGACTTTAAATATATACAAGATATCGCCCGTCATCATCAATTTCATCAAACAGTGCATGTCTATATGGAAAACAACCCTTTACCTCAATCATATAAATGGAACCTATAAGTCTGATGAAATAAACATCAAAAGAGGTATATTTCAAGGTGATTCTTTATCTCCCTTACTATTCTGCATATCATTAATAGCACTAACCAGTCAACTTAATAAGACAGAATGTGGTTATAAAATAGGCCAAAAGAAAATAAGCCATCTATTTTACATGGATGACTTAAAGTTATATGCTAAGAATGATAATGAGCTGGAAGGTCTTCTGCATACTGTAAAATGCTTCAGCGAAGACATTGGAATGAAATTTAATTTGAATAAATGTGCTAAAGCTACAGTTTTACGTGGATCAATACAAGAAACATCCTCAATTAGCCTAGACCCTGCTGTAACAATAAAAGAATTGAAACCAGAAGAAGCTTATAAATACCTAGGTGTAAATGAGAGCGAAAACATTTACCATAAAAAAATGAAAGAAATAGTGCGTAAAGAGTACTATAGAAGGCTACGAATGATATTAAAAACTGAATTAAATTCACAGAACAGAGTTATGGCCATTAATAGCCTTGCAATCCCAATTGTCCAATATAGCTTTAACATCTTAAACTGGACTCTAAACGACATCAGGCGACTGGATGCTAAAACAGGAAAGCTTCTTTCTAAGCATAAGATGCATCATCCAAAGGCTGATGTAGACCGTCTATACATACCCCGTAAAGAAGGTAGAAGAGGTCTTATTCAGCTGGAATTGTCATACAAGACAACAACTATTGGCTTACTAACATACATAGAAACAACAAAGGATTGGATGTTACAATTAGTAAGGCAACATGAAGAAAGAAAGAAAGAATATTCAATAATAAAAGAAGGCAGTAAATACAAACAAGATTTACAGTTAGTAGATTCTGTAGAAAAGCAAAACAGAAGCCAAGAACCAACTATTGCGGCAAAAAATATGAAAATGAAAGCCAAAGATAAAGCTCTTGAACAGATGAAACAGCGCTGGCAAGACAAACCTCTGCATGGCCAATATCCAGAACGTGCCAATAAATCCAATGTTGACAAAGTTAATACTCATCGATGGTTACGTGCATCTGGATTAAAGTCTGAAACTGAAGGATTTATACTTGCAGCACAAGACCAAAGTCTTTTCACTAGAAACTTTCAGGCAAATATTATGCATAATAATATGGATTCAAAATGCAGGTTTTGTGATAAACACCAAGAAACAATAGACCACCTAATCTCAGGCTGTTCTGTGCTTGCCCCAAACGAATATAAAAATCGCCACGATAGAGTTGGGCAATATTTACATTGGGCAATGTGCAAACATTATGGAAAATCTGTAAACAAACACTGGTATGAACATCACCCAGCACCGGTTACAGAAATAGAAGATGTAACCATTCTATTGGATTACACCATCTACACAGACAGAAAAATTAAAGCAAACAGGCCAGACATTATTGTTAAAAACCAGAAGGAGAAAACTGATCTATTAATTGATATGGCTTGTCCAGCGGATTGTAACATAGCAATCAAGGAATTTCAAAAACTGTCAAAATATAAAGACCTGGAAATTGAAATAGAAAAAATGTGGAAATTGAAAACAAGAGTTGTACCAGTGATAGTAGGTGCACTTGGAATGATAAAAAATGGAACAAAACAACACATTGAAAGAATCCCTGGAAACCCCAGCTTAAGAGATATACAAAAAATTGTTTTATTAAGTACAGCCCACACACTAAGGAAAACGTTATCTATGTAATGCTGGGGATGATAGAGAAGATAGAAAAACATGAAATGGAGCCATAACAACACGCCACTACCTGCCTTAGGTCTCCCCGCAGACTTGGTTGGTAGTGAGACCAAAGCAGAAATCGAAATATGATGAAAAATGACATAATAATAATAATAAATACCGTTATTTTACACAAGGTATTTATATCATGGGATATGCGGTGTGGTACAGTGGGTATCGACTCGGAACACAAATCGAGGGGCCGAATTCGAATTCCAGTTGAATCCTTTGCATTCACTTACACACAAATACCCTTGGGAAAGGTATTAATCCATCTCTTCCTTTCAGTTATGGGTTAAATAATAGGATAGATTGGGTTCTATAGCCTTGGCTGGCAACCAGTCTACCGCAGAATGCAATGGTAACCTACTGCAGGATAATCTTCTGCCCAGTCAATCATGTCTCTTTCGAGGCATGATTGCCCGAAGCGTGTACCACGTATGGCACTCGACTGACTGACTGAATATAATATATAGAAACATGATTAAGGATTCTACTGGGAACAAAGTGGGGGATCAGTTTCATATTGCTATGAAGTAATAAACTGATCCCCCACTAATTACCACTTATTAATATAACATATCTGTTTCACCCTCTAGCTATGTGTCAAATAATAGGACAGATTGGGTTCTATAGCCTTGGTTGGCAAATAGTTTACCGCAGAAAGCAGTGGCAACCTACTGCGGAATAATATCTTCTGCCCAGTCAGCCATGTCTTTTTCGAGACATGATCGTCCAAATTGAATGGATATCATGGCTTCTTATCCTAATTTGACGAAATAAACGAAGCTGCAAAAATGGAAGCGTTAATTATAATAATAACCATCTCCTTATAAGGAAATATTTAGTATTCACTAACGGAGCCACTAATACTTTTTTCGATTGTAATTTATAAATTCTTTCCCTTTGAAAAATTATCTGGAACAAAAGTTTTTCTCAAGTCAAGTAACTGTTATCGCGCTTCCCATTATACTATTTTCCTTCCGAATCTTTTATTTGATGCGATGCGGAAAGTTAACATCTTGATTAGGTCATTATTTTCTGTTTGATTTACACGTGCTGCATCGGTTGATGGGGCTTCTGTTATTTGGAACAGTTCCTGGTTCTTGATTCTGAAGCGCCAGTCGACAATGTTCAAAGTAGAATGATCTCAAGTTTCACTTGCTCAAGCATTTGTTTCATGTCTTCGAGTGAATTTTATGAAATCCGGAAAGATGATCGTTCTCTTCTCATATCGCATCCATTGATGTCGAAGCTGTTTGGTAGACGTCCTAACTAAAGGAAAATTTAGCTACCCTCACTCAACGACAGGTCTAAAATGTCTCTATACCTTCGCATCTTTGTACCCACGTGCGCCAATAAACATAGAAAATTCCTTTCCTACCCAAGTCTTCGTTTTGTTTTGTTTATTGCGGTCCACCGGCATTCAGCTTCTGTTAGCGACTTCTTCTTCTTCTTCTTCTTCTTCTTCTTCTTCTTCTTCTTCTTCTTCTTCTTCTATGTGCCCTGTCCCTTCAGGACATAGGCGATCATGGCTCTCCACGTCTCCCTATCCCTTGTGGCTCTTAGTATGTTTGCTCCTGTTGCTCCTGACAACCCCCGTTCCATCATCCACCTGATCAGACCCTGCAAATATTTTATCCGCTGCCTTCCTCTGTCTCTCCTTCCTTCTATCTGACCAGTCAGTATCAGGTTCTCCAGGCTTTCCTTCCTCATTGCATGTCCCAGGAACTTCAGTTGTCTCTTCCTGATGCTCAGCATCAATTTCCTTTTTGTTGCCATTCTTTCTAACAAAAGCCGTTGTAGAAAATCGTAAGTTTAGATACTTCCGAATGGATTCTACACCATCCGTGACACGCATATAAATGTCATGATCTTAGGAAGCTATTTAAGAATATAAATAGCCGTTTCAGTACGTGTACTTAGTTCCTTATTTTTTTTAATTTTTTTTTTTTAATCATTTTACGCCAAGCAAGGCATTTAACTGCCACTATTGCGCAGGGGGTTACATAGGGAAAGTGTAGTTAGATATAGGAAACGTCAGAGGGTAATAGACGGGTAAGGATAACGAGAATGGGGGTTGGGTAGATGGGAATAGTGTTTGAGAAAATGGATGCGAGTTAGTGTGTTAGGAGGTGTCTATTGACCTTACATTTCAACTCCTGGAGATTGTAGCTGTTGGGGAAGCAAGTATATGGAAGGGAATTCCACAGGCGGGAAGTGCGAGAAAAGAAGCTGTTGGAGTAGAAATTGCGGTTACATCTTATCTGTTTCACAGTAAAAGGGTGCGACCTAGTAGCTAATCTAGTATCTCATGCAAATTCATACCTAGGGAGCATCAGTGATCTTAGTTCATCGGAGCAGAAGCCGTGAAAGTATTTATAGAAGAGGCACAGAAAGCCACGTTACGCCGGTGAGAGAGCGACTGCAGCCGGTCTGTCAAGTCGGTATCGATCACATTACAGATTCTCCGTTGTATTTTGTCAAGAACCCCGAGGAGAATAGCAGGGGCACCTGACCAGATATGGCAGCAGTATTCAGTACACGGGCGGATGGTAGACTTTTAAATGTGCAGGATAGATTCAGACGGGAAAAACTTCCGGGCCCTGCACAGAGAACCGACTTTCATAGCAGCGGATTTAGCGATGGATTAGATATAGTCATTTTACTTGAGGTCCGCTGAGAGTGTGAGGACAAGACTCTCCACAACTTTCTGTCACGTGTAACTTTTAGCAATTTGCTCTTTTTGCACTTCTTTCCACACGGTTTTTTACCATCCATTTGCAGAAGTGCTTCAGGCAGGTAACTAGCTGGTTTCCTTTGTTAGGTAGGTTAATCGCTGTTTTTCTCTCTCCTCTTGCTTTCAATATGTCATGCGAATGTCAAATTCTCCAAGCCCTCTTTCCTCATTATATTTCTTCTAAATTTACACATGGTCGTTAGGTAGGTTAATCGATGCTTTCCTCTCTCCGTCTTGCCTTCAATATGTCCTGTGAGTGCCAAATTCACCAAGCCCGCTTTCCTCATTATGCTTCCTAGAAATTTACACAAGGTCATTAGTCATTTTAATCGTTGCTTTCCTCTCTCTTTCTCTCTCTCTCTCTCTCTCTCTCTCTCTCTCTCCCTTGGCTTCAATATGTCCAGTGAGTGTCAAATTAAACAAGGAATAGTATTTCATTGTATGTTCTAGAAAGCACCTTTGTTGGCTTTTCTTTGATCCCATGACAAGTCTGTTGTATTCTTGGCATCCTTCTGTAGAGCCCAATCTGTGTCGCTTCAAGTTTCTTCTTCATCCGTGAAGAAATTTCCCAGCATTCACTATTATATTGGGAATTGATATTGCATTCACTTTCTTTTTTCCCCCTGTTTCTTAATACTTTGCTTTGTTTTTGAAGGACATCTATCCCTATTCAAGTGCGCCTTCGGGTTTTGATGATACATCCTAAATATTTACATTGTTTTGCTCGCTTGATTTTGTCATTATTATTTCGTTGATTGATTTGTTCTTAGGCAATTTTGATGTTTATTTAAAGCCAGAAATATTCTTATTGATCGTAACAATCGGTTTAGCGATACAAGGCTTAATAATTAACAGGTAGCTGGGGACGAGAAGTGGATTAATACCTAATTCGAATTTTATTTAAAAGAAAAAAGAAATTATAATGTGTACCTATAGTAGACTGGTTGCCAGCCAAGGCTATAGAACTTAATCTGTTCTATTATTTAACCCATTACTCGGAGGAAGCGACAGATTAATACCTTTCCCAAGGGTATTTGCGCGTAAGTGAATGCAAGGAATTCAACTTGGAATTCGAACTCGGCAACCCGATTTGTCGTTCCGGGTCGATATCCACTGCACCACAACGCACATCCCGAGCGACTAGTCAGTCAGTCAGTCAGTTAAGTGCCATACGTGATACACGCTTGGGCGATCATGTCTCGAAAGAGACATGACTGACTGGCCAGAAGATTATCCCGCAGTAAGTTGCCATTGCTTTCTGCGGTAGACTGGTTGCCGACCAAGGCTACAGAACCCAATCTGTCCTGTTATTTAACCCATAACTGGAAGGATTAGACGGATTAATACCTTTCCCAAGGGTATTTGCGCGTAAGTAAATACAATGGATTCAACTGGAATTCGAACTCGGCTCCCCGGCTCTCCGAGCCGATATCCACTGGACTACAAGACAGTTTCTAAAACATTTTTGTTTGACTAGATTATAAAAATACAGCCATACATCCTGTTCGTAAATTGATGAGATTTTGCAGACAGTGTGACGACGAGGCCTCGGCATTTAGGCTTGGTACCCACCTGTTACCGACCCACGACCAACAGACACGCATCATAGATCGCATCTCGCCTAAAATACTTTCAGTTCAATGTAGCTATCAACGTTGTTGACTGGTTTTACTTTAAATTTTCCATTAACTTTTCGTGGTACACGTGAGCATTGGGGTAGATTTAGAGTTAACTCGAGTGAACTCGACTTCTGCTGTCGGAGGTAAAGTTTTACTTTATTGCCGGATATAAAATAATTCCCAGACCGGAAGAGGGAAGATTCTGAATATTTAAAATGTCAAAGAATTTACCATTTTTGAAAAGTCGTTACATGTGGGGAGTTTTATTTGACTTTGTGTCGCTAACAATGCTGGAAAATATAATCGAAAATGAGGAAAAAAAACACAAAATATCCTTATTAAAAAAAACAAATCCAGCAGCATCTATCAAGTAAACCCAAGGGAATACAAAAAAAAAAAAATATCGCCCGGTTCACACTCCACCCATGTCTATTGAACAGGTTAAGAGGATCATCCCTTGTTCCCTGTTTAGGATGTGGTTTCCGGCTTTTTCTTTTTCTTTTCCAATCTTTTCACTCTTACGTAGCCCCCTGCACATCAGTGGCGTTACCGCCTTGCCCGGGGTGATACGATTAAAAAAAAAAAAAAAGTGAAGAAATCACAAAATCTTATAAAAAGTCCCTGATTCCTGTATTGAAAACATCAAAAAGGAAGCCAAAATTATTACAGATAAATTAAATTTAAGCCAAAAATACACATTTTAACCGGCAGAAAAACTTTCTTAACAATAAAAGACCATAAAAAAGATTTTCCCAACAACCCATTCTACCGACTTATAAATCCATCAAAAACAGAAATGGGCAAAATAAGCCATCAAATATTTATAATTATTGCTGACTTGCTAAGAACAATTTCTCAAGCTAACCAGTGGAAGAATTTAAGTACCTAGGAAGTGTTCTAACAGGAGATGGAAAGTGCAACACGGAGATCCGAAGGCGAATTGGCATGGCAAAGGACGCATTCCAGAAGATGAGCAAAATACTAACACACAGGAAAATCTCAATAGAAACGAAGAAAAGAGTTCTAGACTGCTACGTGATGTCAGTTCTTCAATACGGCAGTGAATGCTGGACAATATCATCGAAAATGAGGACAAAACTGGAAGCGGCCGAAATGTGGTTCTACAGAAGGATGCTGCGGATATCGTGGACTGAGCATACAAGCAACGACGAGGTGTTAGAAAGAATGGCAACAAAAAGGAAATTGATGCTGAGCATCAGGAAGAGACAACTGAAGTTCCTGGGACATGCAATGAGGAAGGAGAGCCTGGAGAACCTAATACTGACTGGTCAGATAGAAAGAAAGGAGAGACAGAGGAAGGCAGCGGATAACATATTTGCAGGGTCTGATCAGGTGGATGACGAAACGGGGGTTGTCAGGAGCAACAGGAGCAAACATACTAAGAGCCACAAGGGATAGGGAGACGTGGAGAGCCATGATCGCGTACGTCCTGAAGGAACAGGGCACATAGAAGAAGAAGAAGTCGCTAACAGAAGTTGAATGTCGGTGGACCGCAATAAACAAAACAAAACGAAGACTTGGGTAGGAAAGGAATTTCCTATGTTTATTGGCGCACGTGGGTACAAAGATGCGAAGGTATAGAGACATTTTAGACCTCAAGTCAACCTGACGTTGAGTCAGGGTAGCTAAATTTTCCTTTAGTTAGGACGTCCACCAAACAGCTTCGACATCAGTGAATGCGATATCAGAATAGAACGATCATCTTTTCGGATTTCATAAAATTCACACGAAGACATGAAAGTCTTTTTGGTGACGTGTTGAGTTTTCCTTTATAAATATCCTATTGCTTTGGATAACACCCACTGAGCTCTCTATATAAATATAACACTTAATATTTTATATTAAGTTAATCTAGGTGGATTATCCTAACCGTTTACGGACTGGACATATATATATATATATATATATATATATATACATATATAAGAAAAATTAAGACAGACGCGTTATTTCATGGTAATTCGGAAGTGTAGGCCTATTTCAGGCGAGCCATCTTCAGTTTCCGTCTTTATTCAACGAAGGATTCTACATGAATGGGATTCACAAAAACCTAACCCGACGAAGAAAAAACTAAAAAATAAAATAAAAACATATAAGATGATAAGAATATAACTGTCGCTCCTCTAAAAAAAAAAATAAGAACAATCCATCCGTTTGTCGTACCCACAGACATTCGTACATAATCATATGTAAATTGTCTGTCTTAATTTTTCTTATATTTGCTCTATATGTATTTATAAGCATATATGTTTAGAGCTCTCGTAGAGAGTTATCCTACCATTATATATAAATTATACTCCTTTGGATTTTTCTATGTCCACAGGGCATGTTAATATAAATAATATATATATATATATTATTTATTCATAGATTATAACATGGATATGTTACAACATCACTACAAAAGTAGCCATTTTGTTTCAACACTTTTGTGTCTTTTCAAGTGATGTGATGGTTCTTAAATCACATCACTTGAAAAGACACAAAAGTGTTGAAACAAAATGGCTACTTTTGTAGTGTTATTGTAACATATCCATGTCATAATTTTTTTTTTTAATCATATCACCCCAAGCAAGGCGAAAACATCACTGATGCGCAGGAGGCTACGTAAGAGGGAAAAGACTGGAAAAGAGAAAAACCGGAAACCACAACCTAAACAGGAAACAAGGGATGAGCCTCTTCACCTGTTCAATAGACGTGAGTGGAGTATGAAACGGGCGATAGTTTAGTCTATCTACTCCAATTAAGTTTATGAATAAATAATATTATTAGCTCTACTTTTGTATTGAGCACTTTTTAAAAAATAGTGTTTCTTTGGACAAGGAATATTATTCCAACAATACTTGGGTATATATATATATATATATATACTTTAATTTTGCCAAATGAAGTTTTAAAATATGCTAATATATTTAAGTAGATCTCAGTGAAATATATATATATATAATGACGAGGCTGGACGTTGTGTATGTGTTTGATAGATTCGACTTAGCGTCTGCCTTTTGCGTTCTAACACGTCGGAAGTTGCGCTCAGATGTAGATCAACATTTTAGAATGCTAATCAGCGAAAAGAGCAACCCAAAATGCCAAATACAGGTGGGGAATACTAGAATCAAGCAAGTACAAAAAATTAAATACATAGGAAGTATTCTAACAGGAGATGGAAAGTGCGACACAGAGACCCGAAAGCGAATTGGCATGGCGAAGGACGCATTCCAGAAGCTGAGTAAAGTACTAAGACACAGAAAAATTTGACTAGAAACAAAGAGAGTGCTAGATTGCTATGCGATGTCAGTTCTTCAATACGGCAGTGAATACTGGACAATATCATCGAAGACTTGAAACAACCGAAATGTATTCTACAGAACTATACTGGATATAAAGTGGGGGATCAATTCCATATTACAATCCATATATAAACTGACCCTTCACTTTGTGGTCACATTTCTATACATTTCTATTCATGAGATCCAAAACGCACCAGGATGAGTTGAGTAGAGTATTAAGAGACAGGAAATTTTCACTAGAAACAAAGAAGAGAGTGCTGGATTGCTATGTGATGTCAGTTCTTCAATACGGCAGTGAATGCTGGACAATATCATCGAAGATGAGGACAGAATTGGAAGCAGCGGAAATGTGGTTCTACAGAAGGATGCTGCGGATATCATGCAAGCAACGATGAGGTGTTGGAAAGAATGGCAACAAAAAGGAAATTAATACTGAGCATCAGGAAGAGACAACTGAAGTTCCTGGGACACTCAATGAGGAAGGAGAGCTTGGAGAACCTGATACTGACTGGCCAGAGAGAAGGAAAAAGAGACAGAGGAAGGCAGCGGATAACATATTTGCAGGGCCTGATCAGGTGGATGACGGAATGGAGGTTGCCAGGAGTAAGAGGAGCAAACATACTAAGAGCCACAAGGGATAGGGAGATGTGGAGAACCATGATCGCCTACGTTCGTAAAGGACAGCGCACATCGTAGAATACATCTGCCAACTGTTTATAAGAAATTATAATGTGGGTAAAAAATGGGGGATCAATTCTATATTATAATCAATATGTAAACTGATCCCTCATTTTGTGGCCATGCTAGTTTCTATACATTTATATTCTAGATTTATGGGCTTGAGCTAGTGGATGACAGAACGGGGTTTGCGAGGTGTAACAGGAGAAAACATACTAAGAGCCACAAGAGATAGGGAGACGTAGAGACAATATAATCGAAGATGAGGACAAAACTTGAAACAACAGAAATTTGGTTCTACAGAAGCATACTGGATATAAAGTGGGGGATCAATTCCATATTACAATCCATATATAAACTGACCCTTCACTTTGTGGTCACATTTCTATACATTTCTATTCATGAGATCCAAAAGCACCAGGATGAGCTGAGTAGAGTATTAAGAGACAGGAAAATGTCACTAGAAAGAAAGAAAAGAGTGCTGGATCGCTATGTGATGTCAGTTCTTCAATACGGCAGTGAATGCTGGACAATATCATCGAAAATGAGGACAGAATTGGAAGCAGCGGAAATGTGGTTCTACAGAAGGATGCTGCGGATATAATGGATGGAGCATGTGAGCAATGATGAGGTGTTGGAAAGAATGGCAACCAAAAGAAAATTAATACTGAGCATCAGGAAGTGACAAATGAAGTTCTTGGGACATGCAATGAGGAAGGAAGGCTTGGAGAATTTGATACTGACAGACCAGATAGAAGGAAAAAAGAGACAGAGGAAGGCAGTGGATAACGGAACGGGGGCTGCGAGGTGCAACATGAGAAAGCACACTAAGAGCCACCAGAGATAGGGAGACATAGAAAAATCATGATCGCCTACGTCCTGAAAGGACAGGGCACATAGAAGAAGCAGAATGACACCTTGAAATTTTTCATAAAGACAAAATTAGGGGTAGAAACATGTGTATTGTTACCTCACAAAGTCAGGGATCAGTTTATGTATAGATTATGGCATAGAATCGATCACCCCACTTCATATTATATATATATCTATATATGTTACCCCTCTCCTCCCACCCTAATCCAACATAGACATTCTACATTGTTATTTATATCTATAGAAGTGACGAGGGTAAGTATTTGTTTGTTTGATAGATTCGACTTAGCGTCTTCATTTTGCCGTCTAGCTCGACGGGAGTTGCGCTTAGATGGAGATCAAAATTTTAGAACGCTAACGACACCTTGGAATTTTTCAGAAAGCCAAAATTAGGAGTAGAAAAATATATAACACCACAAAGTCAGGGATCAGTTTATGTATTGATTATAATATAGAATCGATCACCCACTTTATATTATCTATATCTATATATGTTGCCCCTCCTACTCCCACCCTAAGCCAATAGAGACATTCTACATTGTTATCTATATCTATAAAAGTGACGAGGGTGGAGGTGGTGTAAATATTCGCTATGTAAATTCATCATGTTTTTTATTTTTATTATTCCTTAAACTACCCGAGTGAAACCAGGCTAAACTGCTAGTATATATATAATATTAACTATAGCAACAACAATACCAATAGTAACACTAGTATTAATCAAGCTATAATTTAAATCGTCTTGTATAACCCACCGAGAACAAACTCGGAGGGAAAATAAGGGGAAGCAAAAAAATAAACAAACGAAGTACATGAACAAAAAGTCAAGCACTCGTAAGAAAGAAAAAAACCCAAGACGAAAACCCAAACACTAAAGCGCTCAATACCAAAGTAGAGCAAACAAAGACAGAAAATCTAAGCAAGAGCCAACAACCGACCACGCTTTCGCCTAACGGCTAGTCATGGAAATTGGCTCCCTGACGAGCCGTTAAGCGAAACCGTGGTCGGTTGTTGGCGCTTGCTTAGATTTTCTGTCTTTATATATATATATATATATATATATATATATATACAGGCGAAAGAGTAAATCTAATATTAAATTTTGAATATAACTCCTAGCTGAAATTTACTTATGAACTCATGGACAATAACAAAATCCCCTTTCTTGACGTCAATAGTGAGCTAAAACCCAACGAATTTAATACTTATCTGTATCAAAGAAACTACCAGTAAGAACTCTTATCTTATGTTAAATATTGTAGGGTTGATAATAGCCAATGGCCAGACATATATGAATAGTAGTAACGATCTTCTTAAATAGAGCAAATTAAATGAACATTTTTAAGCGAACTAAAGCACATAAAATCATTAGTCAACAATTATTTTCCAACTACATTATTGCTAAATAAAATATAATTATTCTTAGAAAAATACAAGGCACGAGTATTAAAAATAACACAAATAGACATCATCAACCAAATGCATATTAATTATAAATAGGACGAATTTTCAGTACGAAAAATTATTAAACACTATATTTCTGTCGTAATTCCTCAAAATCATGAAGAAATTTATATTATAGATATGGAAGACAGCAAACCTTGTTGTTTTTAACAATAATAATCCCATCAAATCTAAACTAGCAATGACTAATATAGTGTATAAATTTCAATGTCCTTCAAGAGTGTGTTTCTTGTCATAAATCAATTATCTATATTGAACATACTACCACTGCTCTGAGTAGACGCCTTACATGCCACCTATTTAATAATAATAAAGTAATAACAACAAAAATAAACATTTATTAACCCATAAGTTACAAGAACCCTAAAGAAAAATTTTGGTTGATGATATAAAAATACCATTTCAATCACAATATCAAAAGCACCCCACCATAAGAGAAGCACTATATATCAAACAATTTTCTCCTACGATCATCCCTACAATATTTAACAGCTGAAATGGAGTTTTAAATGCTTAAAAAAATATAGGCAGATGCTCTCACAATGCCAAGCCGTGTGCATCACGTGATAGGTTAAAAGAACTCTCTTTTACAAAAAAACATTAGAAGTGGCTTGTCAACTTCAATTCATCTAAGACCAATCTGTTGTCTGTCAACCATTACAGGCAACCTCTCCTGCCTCCCATAAGCATGGACCAAGCGATTCTCCCGGAGAGTAATAAACTACGCCTCCTCGGACTTACCCTGTCCTCAGACCTCAAATGGAACCACTATATTGAATCCATAGCAAAATCTACTGCTAAGAAGATTGGGTCACTATGTCGATCCAGGATGTTTTTTCCACCTGAAACCATCTTGCATATATACAAGTCAACCATCCATCCGTGCATGGGGTACTGCTGCCATTTATGGCCAGGTGCCCCAGCTGTTCTCCTTAGTGTTCTTGACAGGCTCCAAAGGAGAGTCTGTAATGTGATAGGTACTGATCTGGCGGCTCGATTGCAGCCACTTCCTCATCGTCGAAATGTGGCCTCCCTTTGTCTGTTCTATAAATACTTACATGGCTTCTGCTCAGACGAACTTAAGTCACTGATGCCTCCTCAACAGGTGTTTACTCGTGCAACCAGACTGGCAACTGGGTCCCACCCATTCACAGTCAGGTTAGCCAAATGCAGACGACAATTTTACTCCTGCAGCTTCTTCTCTCGCACTTCCCGCCTATGGAACTCACTCCCGTATTCTTGCTTTCCTGGCGGCTACAACCTCCAGAAATTTAAATGCGAAGTCAATACTCATCTACTAACCACTGGGCTCTAGCTCTCTCCCCACCCCCGTATAACCTTCCCTTTCTCTCCACCTATGTATCTGTCATCGCACCTGCTTTCTCAGCTTTCTATTGTTCCTTTCTAACTAGCTTGTACTCTTCACTCTTTTCTAATTAATCTTTTTACATTTATGTAACCCCCTGCACATCAGTGGAGTTTCCGCCTTGCTCGGGGTGAAATGATTAAAAAAAAAAACAACAGAAAAAATTACATTACAGTCAAACATGTGGACATATTAACAAGACCAGAAAAATAAGACCCTTGCAAATGATCGGTGAGGCGGCTGAAAGCGCTGGGAACTTCGAAAACTATGGCACATTTTTGCATTCTTTATCTCCCCCCCAAAAAAAAGAAAAGTAAGCATGTAAGCATAGTGAAAATATTAAATCAAAAATTAATAAAATCTTGTGAGTCGTTTTCCACGAAACATATTCGAATGAAAGATTGCTACCCAAATGTACATTAATATAATTATATATTAATATATTATAAATATATATATAATAGATAAATATATTAATATATTATAAATATAATAATACTATAATTAATACATAATATATTAACAAATTTGCGAACTGCGTTTGTTATTTTTGGTACCTATTGCCGTTGCTTAGCGGAATTTTATGTCAGCATAAAATAAAATCGTAGCTGATGGTGGATGTTATTGTGTAACCGTCTTAAAAATCTCTCTGAAGATGGCTCATGTGAGCCGAAAGCTTAGAACCAAATTAATAAAAAATTATCCAAATGTTGGAGAATTTTTGTCTTTATTTTCAACTGAAATTAAAGCCAAAATACGACGTTTAGAACGGCTCATCATTAAACATAATAGACATTTATTGTCTGTTATATTTAACAGTATATGTTTAAAAAAATTCTTTGCTGCCTCGATATACTATATATATATATATATATATATATATATATATATATATATATATCAGAGGTAGAATCGCCGACTAACGCCAATTCAGTCGGGTTTCAATCCTAGGTAAAAAGCAATCGGATGTCTAACCGTACTGATGAGCTGTTATACAGCGAAACAGATCTGTCTGCGGATGACTATTTACGCTCTCACACCCTGGAAGAATGGTAGAATGAAAAACAGTATCTACACTAGCGTCTACGCATCGTTCATTCAGCAATGAATTAGAAAACTTTCAGCTATTCGGTGTGTGTATAATGATAATGTACACGCTAAAAAGTTTGCCTCCTTCTACCGAGCGCTTATAGCACAGAGGTAGAATCGCCGACTAACGCCAATTCGGTCGGGTTTCAATCCTGGGTAAAAAGCAATCGGATGTCTAACCGTACTGATGAGCTGTTATACAGCGAAACAGATCTGTCTGCGGATAATTATATATATATACATATATATATATATATATATATATATATATATATGTCAGATTAAATAAATTGCAAACGTTGTGTCTCAATCATCCAAGTACAGTAAGTTGACATTAATTTTTAGCAACATAGTTTTGCGGTTAATTTTTGTGACCATAACTCACACCCCTGGAGATTATCTCGCAGTTATTGAAAGAAGTAATCAAGTATTCTCCCAAAATAAAAACTTTTCCAAATTTAAAGTGGATCTCTATTCTGATTAGTTCAATTGAACAGGCACATGAATTTGTTTGTCTTCCCACATCCATAAATAACACACGTATTGTTTCTTAAATTCAAATGAGAATCATTTTCACACCAATGAGTTACCATTTCCTGATAACGAGTTAAAATTCTTGAAACATAGAAATTTCCGTATCCCAATGTAAACTCTATTAATTTTAAATAGAAAAAAAAAACAAATTTAATTGTTTGTGTATATATATATATATATATATATATATATATATATATATACTAGCATCATAGCCCGGCGTTGCCCGTACAACTCAGAACATTTTAGTAGTAGAAGATGACACTTTTTATTTTACATATATTGTTTTTGTTTGAAAAAACACTTTTTTTAAAAATATTTCTTTTGTTTCAAAATTCAGTCAGTTAAGTGCCATACGTGAAACACGCTTGGGCGATCATGTCTCGAAAGAGACATGACTGACTGGGCAGAAGATTATCCTGCAGTATTGCTTTCTGCGGTAGACTAGTTGCCGACCAAGGCTATAGAACCCAATCTGTCCTGTTATTTAACCCGCAACTGGAAGGAAGAGACGGATTAATACCTTTCCCAAGGGTATTTGTGCGTAAGTGAATGCAATGAATTCAGCTGGAATACGAACTCGGCTCCCCGATTTCTCGTTCCGAGCCGATATCCAATGCACCACAACGCACATCCGTTTCAAAATTACGTGGGAAAATATTCACACTGTTTTGTTGACCAAATAAATTTTTATAACGTCGGAATAAAAATTAAATATAAAGGCTTATTTTTTAATTAAAAATAATATTTTAGTCGCGTTTGACATGTGTGATTTGATTTCTCTGACGTGAAACGTCGGAATAAAAATTAAATATAAAGGGTCATTTTTTTTTTTTAATAGAAAAATATTTTAGTCGCGTGCGTGTATGTGTGTGTGTGTGTGTCCTGGAATTTTTGGGAAAGTTTCAGGTCCTCATTTCGATAATTTTATAACACATGTCACTCGCATGTATAAAATTAGGCACACGAATCTATTGTCGTTTTTATTCGACGATAAAATGCGGGTCTCACCCGTTTATATTCTCCGTCGTTTATGTCGATGTCGAGAGAAGCGACGCCATGTGGCGGACACTAACGACCGATTCATTCGATGACGTTACGGTTGCGTCGCCTCCACCGGACGACGTGTCTGGCAGGAGATGAGTATTAAGTTACAATTAGAGTCCTAAGACAAAAAAAAAAGCAGATAGGCTGGAAATAACTCTTTCTTTTTCTCTTTCCCGCTCCTTTTCTATCGCCTCTCACTCCCACTCTCTCTTCCCCCCTCTCTCTCTCTTGTTGAAGGGTAAGAGTGACGGAAAGATAACAGCGTAAAAAATGTATTTCGAGAAACAAGTTCGAATTTAGACCGAGGTCTTTCGTTTTTTTTTTTTAATCATATCACCCCGAGCAAGGCGGTAACGCCACTGATGTGCAGGGGGCTACATAAGAGTAAAAGCACTAGATAGAAGAGAATGAAGAGAAGGACAAACCATTTAGAAAGGAGCAAGAGAAGGGAGGGAATACAGGTATGATGACAGTTGCAGAGGTGGAGAGAAAGGAAAGCATATACGGGGCGGTGTGGAAAGAACTAAGGTCAAGTAGTTAAGAGATGAGTATTGACCTTGCATTTGAATTCCTGGAGGTTGTAGCCGTCAGGAAAGCAAGAATACGGAAGCGAGTTCCACAGGCGGGAAGTGCGAGAAAAGAAGCTGTAGGTGTAGAATTGCAGTTTGACTCCAGCCACTTTCTTACCGACGGGATATGGCTTCCCTCTGTCTATTGTACAAATATTTCCATTGCTTCTGCTCCGACGAACTTAAGTCACTGGTGCCCCCGCCACTAGAATTTACTCGTGCAACCAGACTGGCAAGAAGGTCCAATCCAGTTACAGTTAGATCAACCAAATGGAGCCATCAATTCTACTCCATCAGCTTCTTTTCCCGCACTTCCCGCTTCTCTTCCATATCCTTGCTTTCCTGACGGCTAAAACCTCCAGGAATTTAAATGCAATGTCAATACCCATTTCCTATCCACTTGACTCCAGTTCTTTCTACATCACACTGAGTATCTTGTTCTATCTTCTTTTTCTTTCTCTCTGCCTTAGCAACTGTCTTCACATCTGTCTTTTCTGTCCAACTCTTGCTCTTTCTCTGACCCCCACTGTAGTTGGGCCGTCTTTCTCTTCGATCTCTTCTTGCCTAAACTTTTGCTCATATGTAGCAAGAATAAGGAAGCGAGTTCCACAGATGGGAAG
The DNA here is from genome assembly GCA_037127315.1 of Ascarosepion bandense. Taxonomy (NCBI): domain Eukaryota; kingdom Metazoa; phylum Mollusca; class Cephalopoda; order Sepiida; family Sepiidae; genus Ascarosepion; species Ascarosepion bandense. The sequence goes on from JBBBDQ010000967.1 coordinate 3,136,188, forward strand.
TGCGAGAAAAGAAGCTGTAGGTGTAGAATTGCAGTTCGACTCCAGCCACTCTCTTACCGACGGGATGTGGCTTCCCTCTGTCTATTCTACAAATATTTTCATGGCTTCTGCTCCGACGAACTTAAGTCACTGGTGCCCCCGCCACAAGAATTTACTCGTGCAACCAGACTGGCAACATGGTCCCACCCACTTTTATTTTTTTTTAATCATATCACCCCAAGCAAGGCGATAATGCCACTGATGCGCAGGGGGCTATGTAAGGGTAAAAAGAATGGAAAAGAGAAAGCCGGAAACCACATCCTAAACAGGAAACAAGGGATGAGCCTCTTCACCTGTTCAATAGATGTGGGTGGAGTGTGAACCGGGTGATAGTTTAGTCTATCTACTCCAATTGAAAAAAAAAGTGAGAAGATTGGAAAAGAGAAAACCGGAAACCGCATCCTAAACAGGAAACAAGGGATGAGCCTCTACACCTGTTCAATAGACGTGGGTGGAGTGTGAACCGGGTGATAGTTTAGTCTATCTACTCCAATTGAAATAAAAAAAAAAAGAAACGAGTGAAAAGATTGGAAAAGAGAAAACCGGACTTCCAGTTAGATCAACGAAATGTAGCCGTAAATTCTACTCCAACAGCTTCTTTTCTCGCACTTCCCGCCTGTGGAACTTCCTTCCATATACTTGCTTTCCTGGCGGCTACAACCTCCAGAAATTTAAATGCAATGTCAATACCCATCTCTTATCAACTTAACTCCAGTTCTTTCTCTATCACCCTATATATATTTTTTTTCCTTTCTCTCTACCTTCGCAACTTTCACACCTGCGTTCCCATCCTTCTCTTGTCCTTTCTCTGACACCCCACCTGTAACTTCTCCATCTTTCTCTTCACTCTCTTCTTGTCTAAACTTTTACACTTATGTAGCCCCATTTGAACCAGTAGCGGTACCGCCTTGCTTGGGGTGAAACGATTAAAAAAAACGTACTTTCTTCTGATCGTAGAAACTAGAACACTAAAATTTACATCAAGAGGATAACTTTTTATAATACAAAAAGTGAATGTTCAAAGGTAATGGCGTCTTAATTGTTACCAGCGCGGAAATTTGAACCCACACGCCGCATTTAAGTTTAATTCTGGTTAATACCCCACCACGAAATATGGGTTACTTAACAGAGCAAGCTGATTTTTTTAACATTGGCCGGCAGCTTGTCTAAGATGACTTCTTTAAATTCAAAACATTGAAAATGATAAGATATTTCTTAAAAGTCATGATATTTCTTAAAAGTCATCGTAATACACAGATAATAAAGAAAATAACTTCAAAAAGGGGTAGCAACTGATATTTTTCGATAAATTCAAATTGGCGGTCTGATCTTAAAAATAACCTGCAATGACCTGGTATCTCGACTTCAGTCACTTTCTCACCGATGTGACGTTACTTTCTTCTGTATTTTCTGCACATATTTTCATGGCAACTGCTCTGAAGAGCTTTTTCCCCTGGTGTCCCGTCCACGTGAACTTAATATTCACCTACTGCGATAAACGGGAAGACATTTGAAGTGCATTAGGCGCCTATTAGGACCTAAATTAAACCCATACCTCAATATTATTTGCTCTACTTTGTATTGAGCACTTTTTTAAGAATAATGTTTCTTTGGATACGGTATTTTATTTCATCTATACCTACCCTATATATATAAGTAAATTAACCTAGTGAGCCAACAAACCTACCAATGTTTCACCTAAACGGATTTTCAGGGAACGTTAGCTGAAGATCCGTTTAGGTAAAACCTTGGTAGGCTTGTTGGCTCACTAGGTTAATTTACTTATTCAGCTCTGCTTACGTATTGAGCGCTTTTTTTGTATTGATTACTCGTCTTGGGTTTTTTCTTTGGGCTACGTACTGGCTCAGTCCAAATCGCTTTGGCTGATGTTCATGTGCTTAGCTCTTTCTTTTTTTACAACCACTTTTCCTTCCGCGTATATACGCGGAGGGTTTTTCGAAACGAGTATAGTGAAAAGTTTGCATTTTTATATAAATATATAGATATGTTGCACATATAATCCCTCACTAAATTTTCTAGAATACTAATTGATTCCCCGTACTGATCTCGTAAGAGCCTGACTCTTCTTGCTATCCTATACCATTACAAGATCCACATCAGGTCGAAAATAGAATATTACTGCCATATATAGGCATGAGGTGTCCAGCCTTTATTTCCTAGTCTCAGATGAAAAAAAAAGCGTCTTTGCGGGTAATGAATTATTTTCAACCCTTCTTCTGACAAAGGAAATGTAGCTAGCCTCTCTCTGATCTATCGATTCTTCCATGGAAATTGTTCACAGGAAATACATACCTTAGCCCTGCCATTTCTAAGGCCCACCATTGCAGTGAACCACCTTCATTCCGTTTTATTCCATTTGTGAAATGTAAGTCTAACTCGAGTAACTTCTTCCTAATGACCGCTACTTTGTGGAAAATCAGTCAGTTGAGTGCCATACGTGAAACACGCTTGGGCGATCATGTCTCGAAAGAGACTTGACTGACTGGGCAGAAGATTATCCCGCAGTAGGTTGCCATTGCTTTCTGCGGTAGACTGGTTGCCAGCCAAGGCTATAGAACCCAATCTGTCCTGTTATATGACCCATAACTGGAAGGAAGAGACGGATTAATACCTTTCCCAAGGGTATTTGCGCGTAAGTGAATGCAATGAATTCAACTGGAATTCGAACTCGGCTCTCCGATTTCTTGTTCCGAGCCGATATCCAGTGGACCACCACGAGAGGAACCCTTTTTAATCAACGTATAGCAATGTGTTTTGTGCTGCAATGGATATCGACTCGGAACGAGAAATCGTCGAGCCGCGTTCGAATTCAAGTCAAATTCGTTGTATTCACTTTAGCGCAAATACCCTTGGGAAAGGTATTAATTCGTCTCTTCCCTCCTGCTATGGGTTAAATAACAGGACATATTGGGTTCTATAGCTTTGGTTGGCAACCAGTATACCGCAGAAAGTAATGGCGGGATAATCTACTGCGGGATAATCTTCTGCCCGGTCAGTCATGTCTCTTTGGAGACATGATCGCCCAAGCGTGTATCACGTATGGCACTCAACTGACTGATAGCAGCATATCAGTCAAACGTATGAGATATTGATCTGGTCAGTTTCAGCTACTTTGTTTTTAATGAAATCAACAAGAGGTGCTTCATATGGGCAACAATGTTACACCCCCCCCCCCCAAAACAGGAATGGATACTTATTTTCCCTTCTCATCTTGGCTGATTTTTTACTGACTGACTTTCTGCTGCTGTAGTTTTTCATTTGTCTTGGATCAACGTCTCTGTTGATAGCATGGTGCGGTACCTACAGAGGTTGCACAAATAGTGCAACTCCTCCAGCATGGCTCATCAGTATGTGCCGTTGCAAGAAAGTCTGCTGTTTCCCAGCATAGTCTCAAGAGCATGGAGGAACAAGATGATCACTGCCAGAGCCCTACAAAATGAACACCAGCAGGCCACTGGTGTTAATGTTTCTGACCAAACAATCAGAAACAAGCTCCATGAGAGTGGCCTGAGGGCTCGACGTCCTGTAGTGGGCCCTCTGCTCACTGCCCAACACCGTAGAGCTCCATTGGCATTTGCCATAGATTACCAAAATTGGTAACTACGCCACTGGCATCCTGTGATCTTCACCGATGGTCTGGGGAAGCATATACCTGGATGAACGCACAGACCTCTACAGGTTAGATAATGGCACACTAATTGCTGTTAGGTATCGGAATGAAAAACTTGGACCAATTGTCAGAACCTACGCTGGTGCTGTGGGACCTGGGTTCATCCTGGTCTCGACAATACCCGACCTCATGTGGCTAATGTATGCAGGCAGTTCCTGGAGGATGAAGGAATTGATATCATTGACTGGCCCTCACGTCCACCTGATCTAAACCCAATAGAACACCTCTAGGACATTTTGTATAGGTCCATCCGGTACCGCCAGACTGTCCAGGAGCCCAGTGATGCCCTGGTTCAGATCTCGGAGGAGATCCCCCAGGATACCATCCGTCGTCTCATTAAAATAATGCCCCGATGTTGTCAGACAGCGTACAAGATGTGGGGGCCACACAAACTACTGAAAATGATTTTGAGTTTTTTGGCAAAATAGACCAGTCTGCTGCATCATTTTTTCACTTTTATTTTTGGGGTGTCTTTGATTTCCCCCATCTATGGGATAATCATTTTCATTTCTGTCAAATTATGTGGCATCATTTTGTGACTAATACATCACCTGCTTATTATCAGGTAAGATATTCAAGATCATTTTCCCCTGTTTAGATCTGATGTGTTTTTTAAGTGTTCCTCTAATTTTTGAGCAGTGTACTCCCAAGATGATTCTTCATTGATCATTACGATCTGGCCCAGTTCAGTTCTATAGTCAACCGTTATCTTATCAATATACTGTACCTCTTACTCTTTAACCTGTCTATCTTGAGTGGCTCTTGCGCTTTGTACAGGGTGAATATCGTTAAAAACAAAACTCTGTTCTAACAGTTTCTTTTCTCGCACTTCCCACCCGTGGAATTCCCTTCCATATACTTGCTTCCCCGACAGCAACAATCTCCAGGAATTTAAATGTAGACACCTCTTACCACACCAACTCGCATCCATTCTCTCAAGCTGTTTTCTCCATCCACTCCACCCCTATTACACCGGTATTCCCATCCGTCTATTACCCTCCTCCTGACATTGCCTATAACTAACCCCTCTTTCTCATCTCTTTTTCCTATGTAACCCGCTGCGCAACAGTGGCAGTAAAATGCCTTGCTTGGGGGCGATATGATAAAAAAACAATTTCTATACTATAATAATGTGGATATAAAGTGGGGCATCGATTCTACATGACAATCAATATATAAACTGATCCCTCACTTTATGGCCACAATCATTCTTCTCTCATGCTCTTCCGCATACTTGCTTTCCTGACAGTTACATTCTCCAAGAATTTAAATGTAAAGTCAATAGTCATCTACTGTCTCACTAACTTACATCCTCGCTCTCATGCTTTTCTACATCCACCCCACACTCATCAGTACTCTCTTTCCTCTCCTACTCTCTTCCGGACACCCCCTGCAACCTCTCACTCTTCATAACATTCCTCCTATGTAACCCGCTGCGCAACAGTGGCAGTAAAATGCCTTGCTTGGGATGAAATGAGTGAAAAAAAATTAATATATTTATTAATATTATATTATTTATCCGTTTACCCCATCGTCGTCCTGCGGCCTCGGCCGAGATAGAACTCACTACACCCCTCCGGTTAAAAAAAAAAAAAAAAAAAAAAAAAAAAAAAAAAAAAAAAAAAAAAAAAATTCCCTGTGCATTTGGAACTCTGACGCAGTTTATAGCGAAATTCATAATCTTGTCAAATAGCTGAATGCTTGATGCTTCGCCAGGGCTACCAAGGGTGTTTTTATTGTGACACCAACACTGGATGGATTGCCTCAAGGCCCCAACCTGTTATTTAACCCATAACTGGAGGGAAATGACGGATTAATACCTTTCCCAAGGGTACCAGTGCTGAAGTGAATGCAGGGTACTCAACTGGAATTCAAACTCTGCTCACCGATTTCTCTTTCCAAGCTGACATCCAATGCACCACAACACAAATCCGTCACTGAACGCTTACAGCGCCTGGTATTCCCAAGCGGTCACCCATCTAAGTACTGACCAGTCTCACGTTGCTTAACTTCGGTGATCGGACAAGAACTGTTGTATTTAACGCGATGTGCCGTAAGCAATGTGGTTATAAAGTGGTACGTCAAATCTATATTATAAACAATATATAAACTAATCCCTCATTTTGTGGCCATGCTAGTTTCTATACATTTATATTCTAGATTTATGGGCTTTAGCTAGTGGATGACAGAACGGGGTTGCGAGATGTTACAGGAGAAAGCGTGTTAAGAGCCACCAGGGATAGGGAGACGTGGAAAGCCATGATCGCCTACGTCCTGAAGGGACAGGACATATAGAAGAATATATATGCCAACTGTTTATAAATTATAATGTGGCTATAAAATGGGAGATCAATTCTATATTACAATTAATACATAAATTGATCCCTCATTTTGTGGCCATGTTAGTTTCTATACATTTAGATTTTAGATTTATGAAAGGACATGGAACATAGAAGAATATATATGCAAACTGTTTATAAGAAATTATAATGTGGGTATAAAATGGGGATAAATTCTATATTATAATCAATACATAAACTGATCCCTCATTTTGTGGCCATGAATATTTTCTATATATTTATATTCAAGATTTATGGGCTTTAGCTAATGGATGACAGAACGGGGGTTACAAGATGTTACAGGAGAAAGCGTGCTAAGTGACAGCAGGGATAGGGAGACGTGGAAAGCCATGATCGCCTACGTCCTGAAGGGACAAGGCACATAGAAGAAAAAGACATCTACTCAATTCTCCTTTGCCTATTCTCGGTTCTTCCACTCTCGTATGCCACATTAATGTGGCATGTGCGTTGTGGCGCAGTAGATATCGGCTCGGAACGAGAAATCGGGGAACCGAGTTCGAATTCCAGTTGAATTCCTTGCATTCACTTACGCACAAATACCCTTGGGAAAGGTATTAATCCGTCTCTTCCTTCCAGTTATGGGTTAAATAACAGGACAGATTGGGTTCTATAGCCTTGGTCGGCAACCAGTCTACCGCAGAAAGCAATGGCAACCTACTGCGAGATAATCTTCTGCCCAGTCAGTCATGTCTCTTTCGAGACATGATCGCCCAAGCATGTATCGCGCATGCCACTTAACTGACTGACCCCAGAATCATATTTATGGGCTAGTGGATGACAGAACGGGGCTTGTGTGGTGTAACAGGTGGAGGCGTGCTAAGAGCCACCAGGGATAGGGAGACGTGGAAAGCCATGATCGCCTACGTCCTGAAGGGACAGGACATATAGAAGAATATATATGCCAACTGTTTATAAGAAATTATAATGTGGCTATAAAATGGGGGATCAATTCTATATTACAATTAATACATAAATTGATCCCTCATTTTGTGGCTATGCTAGTTTCTATACATTTATATTTTAGATTTATGGGATTTAGCTAGTGGATGACAGAACGGGGGTTGTGAGATGTTACAGGAGAAAACGTGTTAAGAACCACCAGGGATAGAAAGAAGTGAAAAGCCATGATCGCCTCCGTCCTGAAAGGAAAAGGCACATAGAAGAAGAAGAAGAAGAAGAAGAAGAAGAAGAAGACATCTACTCAATTCTCCTTTGCCGATTCTCAGTGCTTCCACTCTCGTGTACCACATTAATAGGTCTATTTATAGTCTTATTCGCTTTTTTGTTGGGAGGCTTCCAAGGTAGAACGGGTTATTTGTTACCGCTACTCATCTGGTGGCGCTCTCTGTATACATAGCATTGAGATTCGTCAGTATACCCTTAGCATCTTTTCCCTAGATTAAATGGGAACCGTAAGGACGTATGGTAAGGAACACGCCTGTGAGAACTTTCCATCCCTGAGAAGTGTGCACTCGTACAAGAAGGAGGCCCATTGATTACAGCGCCTGGTATTCCCAAACGGTCACCCATCTAAGTACTTATCCCAAGGAGGCATAGAACCTTCGAATGGAAAACCTTTCAATCCCTTTGGGAGCATCTCACCCGTGTTGATTCTCACCCGGTACTCAAATATCACCAAAGACTGGGTGGAAATAAGCAAACACCCGATAGGATGCTTCACCGATTACTAGAATGTTAAGATGTTCAAATCTAGGGCCAACTGATATCTGCATTCAAGAATCTTATTAAGTAACTGTTTACATTGAGACACTCTTAGGCTTTGTGTTAGGTGAACAACAGTTAATAAAATTGTTCCAGGAGATCCACTCTCATAGACAGCACCCCACCATCGCAATGAAAAGGCTTGAGATAATTATCGGATGGATGTAACACATCGATGGCAATTTTTTAACGTTTCCTCCCACCCCGTGTATGCATTCGATTCTCAGAAAGCCGAGTATCGCAGTGTCAGCGTTGAATGGAATTATAATATCGCCACATGATGCGAAAAGAAGAGAATAACGGTCGTGTTTGCAAAACGGGCTTATTTGTACATTTAACACGCTTTCATTTCTCGCACTAACAAGTCGAAGAGACGATAAAAAAAGGGTGCCTAGATTACTGAGTGCTCCTTTCTCTTGGTCGTTTCGAGGTTCTGAGAGAAAAAGAGGTCAGAATAGGTCAACCAGAAAGTAATAAAGCTCGTTTTCTGTTTATACGCACTCAGTGTTTCAGATTTGCGTTTATGTAAATAAGGAATCGCATTGATTCTTGCCTTTCTTACTTTTCATAATGGATTTACTGATGTTGTTTTGATAACTTACATATGATTTTTCTAGGTTTTTGTCCGTTTTAATAAGAAGAAATGAAAATGAATTTTCAACGTTCGGTTTAATGAACAACAAATTTGGTTGACCCAAAAGTCTGTTTGTACCATCATTTTAAAAATATAGAAAATGTATTGTTTTAAAATATGTTTTTAGTTGTATTGATCATTGTGTACTATTCTTCATCCATCTTCTTATCGACCTATGACTGATTTTTTTTTTTCTGGATTTTGGATCTACTTTTGGTTTTTAATATTCATTCGTCACTTAGCAGTTTTTGTCATGGTTTTATCAATACTTCAATCAATCAATCAATATTTCTTTTCATAACTTACTTCCCAGTCAACCACTCATTACCCCTTTTTCCGTTTTTCCTTTCGTTTCCCCTACCACTTTTATCCCTCTGACATGGCTAAATTTTAACTTTTAAACTCTTTACTCTACGCGCAAATATCCTTGGGAAAGGTATTAATCCGTCTCTTCCCTCCAGTTATGGATTAAATAACAGGACAGATTGGGTTCTATAGCCTTGGCTGGCAACCAGAAAGCAATGGTAACCTACTGCGGGATAATCCTCTGCCCAGTCAGTTATGTCTCTTTCGAGACATGATCGCCCAAGCGTGTATGGCACTTAACTGACTGACTCTATGGTATGAGGGAGGGGTATGTTTTCTAATATGAGACATAAATATCTGTCTGCTTTCCCCTTTTTACTTCCTTAAATTCAAAAATTGTTAATCTCACACGATTTTATTTTCCTGTGAATGGATGATTTTTTTTTCTCTTCTACCGGTAACACAATTGAATTTGAAGAAATAAAATTTTCGGTTCGCCGTTGCTGAAGAAGCGAGGAAGAAAATCGCAATTTGTGTTATATATATATATATATATATTTGTTTTAATCATTTCACCCCGAGCAAGGCAGAAACGCCACTGATGTGCAGGGGGTTACATAAATGTAAAAAGATTAATGAGAAAAGTGTGAGGAGTACAAACTAGTTAGAAAGGAACAATAGAAAGCTGAGAAAGCAGGTGCGATGACAGATACATAGGTGGAGAGAAAGGGAAGGTTATACAAGGGAGGGGAGAGAGCTAGAGGCCAGTGGTTATTAGATGAGTATTAACTTTGCATTTAAATTCCTTGAGGTTGTAGCCGTCAGGAAAACAAGAATACGGGAACGAGTTCCACAGGCGGGAAGTGCGAGAGAGGAAACTGCAGGAGTAGAATTGTCGTCTGCATTTGACTAACCTGACTGTGAATGGGTGGGACCCAGTTGACAGTCTGGTTGCACGGGTAAACACCTGTTGAGGAGGCATCAGTGACTTAAGCTCATCCGAGCAGAAGCCATGAAAGTATTTATAGAAGAGACTATATATATATATATATATATATATATATATATATTCGTATTTATTACATGGATATTTTATAATATCACTACAAAAGTAGCAATTTTGTTTCGATACTATCTGTGTTTTATTAACTTGATAAGACACGGATAGTGATAAAACATATTTATGTTATAAATTCTAAATAAATATAATTCGCTTTACTTTGTATTGAGCACTTTTTTAAGAATAGTGTTTATTTGGATACGGAATTTTATTCCATCCATACCTACCCTATACTTAGTCATATATATATATATATATATATAATTCCTCACCGGTAGGAAGACACATGAATCTCCTAGTCCTGCTAGCAGAGAGGAATAATATATGTATTGATTAATATATAGTTAATAGCTATGTTATATTGCATCGAGCACTATTTTCTAAACACCAGCACTCAATGTACGATAGTTTATATATATATATATATATATATATATATAGTGTTTTTTTTTTAAGTTCACGTGGCAAAGAATTTTTGAACGCGCAATTTTTAAAATTACAAGAAATTATAACGTTTTCATCAATGGTTCAAAAATTTCTTCCCACGTGAACGTTCAAAAAAAAAAAAACACCGTTACGTGAGCGTTCTTAAAAAAACGGTAAACAGTAAACGGTAAAATCAGTTACTGAAGACTCATGGTAGAAACCAAGGTTGCGAAATAACTCGTTTACAAATGGAAAATATTCAAAAGTTCTACAATATAAATGAATTTAACACTTTTAATACTAATGTGCACTGGTCTAATTTTATTATGACCAAATACTAAGTAATTAAACAATCAAAAAAGGAATATATATATATATATATATATATATATATATATATAATATTATCCCAAACAAAAATGATGATAAGAAAATGTTTATATATATATAATAGTATCACAAACAAAAATGGTGATGAGACGACGTTTAAAATTTCATTGAAGACGCGTTTCGCCGAAGAAGCCTATATCCTCTTGGGCTTCCTCAGTTCAAATTTAACTTTGTTTCAACTAAAGAATCCAAAGACATCAAAAAGCAAAACACGTCTTTGTATAGGTATCTAAATCTAAACTTATTTATAAATGAAACTTTGTCTGTGTGTGTGTCTGTATGCGTGTGTGTCGGTTACTTATAGACTCCGAAACGGCTGAACTCATTTTCTTGAAAATTTCCACAGTTGTAATATAAGCGTCTGAGAGTGTGCTTAGCTAGGTTTTGTGTCGAGGTACCCCCGATAAATATCAAAAATCGATAATCGAAAAAATCGGGTTATAGAAGGAGGGATCCAATTTTAATCAAATTTGATACACTCATAGACAAAGACATATAAAATGATATTCAAAAGTTTCAAGGTTGCAGTTCTTACAATAGAGCAGAAAATCGATAATATATATAAAAGGCAAGATGTTTGTGTGTGTGTCTGTTTATCTGCCTGTATGTCTGTAATTTTTCAGACTTTTTATTTTAGTTTTTGCTTTGGGGTTGGCTCTAAGTAGGTATAATTGTAGTTCTTAGTCTCAGTCATGATATCATTTACTCAGATGACTTATTTAGCCTTCAAAATTCAGTTTACGACGAAAAAAAATCTTATTCGATATCGATAGCAGGAAATCAAAATTTGACTTGCGTGTCATTTTTCTTTCAGTCTACGGTTTTGCTTTAACTGGAAACAACCATTGCTTTTTAGTCTTTCGTGCCAACGTCCAAAGAGTGTGAGCTCCAGGACCATGGATTAGTTTTCAAGCTTTCATTACACCCGAGCAACGCCGGGCTATACTGCTAGTATGAAATAAAACATTCTCCAATAAGGAAAAGTTAATCGAAGCATTTGAACTGTTTATCACATCAAATGGCGAGAATCTTTTAAAATATAGGATCAAGAATTTAGAGGTAGATTAGAGGACAGTCATCCATCAATAAGGAGCCTATTTCAACTAAATAGATTAGTTATTAAACACTTCAGAAGCGGTTTATTGTTTCCAGCAAATTTTCCTGTCTCTCTATTCAGCTTTTTAAATGCGTCCCTGGATATTTCAATGTGTGTTTGGATTTCAGTGTCAAGCTTTTCATACTCTGTTAGAACACTTCCTAGGTATTTAAACTTTTGTACCTGCTTGATTTTAGAGTCACTCACCTGTAATTGGTATTTTGGTCGCCGTTTTAGCTGATGACCATGCATTCAGGTTTCTTGGAAATTATGTTTAGTTTTTTCTTCTGTATGTAACCCCATGCGCAACAGTGGCAGTAGAATGCCTTGCTTGGGGTGAGATGATTAAAAAAGAATTCTATACTATTATAATGTAGTTTTATAAAGTGGGGGGGTCAATTCTACATTACAATCAATATATAAACTGATCCCTCACTTTGTGGCCACAGTCTTCTTCATCTCATTCTCCTTTTCCGCCCACTCCACAATCATCAGCATTCTCATCCTTCTCTTACCCACTTCCTGACACCCCTATAACCTGTCACTCTTTCTCATCACTTTCCCCTATGTAACCCCTTGCGCAACAGTGGCAGTAGAATTCGAACTCGGCTATCCGATTTCTTCTTCCGAGCCGATATACATTGAACCCCCGACGCACGTCACCACCTGTATAGGCATTTCATATTTCTCATTAAATTTTTGCACCTGCTTGATTTTAGTATACCCGACATGTAATTGGTATTTCGGTCTCCTTTTTTAGCTGATGACCATTTATTCAGGTTTCTTGGGAAAAAAATGCTTGACATACTTTTATGGCTCTCCACAGCTCCCTCTCATTTGTAGTTCTTAGAAATGTTTATAATATTACTATCTCTTCCTCTCCCTGATCAGAGAAGATATAGGCAAACTACAACAAGAAAATTTTCCCGCAGTAGGTGGCCATTTCTTTCCTGCCAAAGAAGCCTACAGAATCCAATCTGTCCTGGTATTTTTTTTTAATCATATCACCCCAAGCAAGGCGATAAAGCCACTGATGCGCAGGGAGCTACGTAAGAATAAAAAGATTGGAAAAGAGAAAGCCGGAAACCACATCCTAAACAGGAAACAAGGGATGAGCCACTTCACCTGTTCAATAGACGTGGGTGGAGTGTGAACCGGGCGATAGTTTAGTCTATCTACTCCAATTGAAAGAAAAAAATAAAGAAAAGAGTGAAAAGATTGGAAAAGAGAAAAGCGGAAACCGCATCCTAAACAGGAAACAAGGGATGAGCCTCTTCACCTGTTCAATAGACGTGGGTGGAGTGTGAACCGGGCGATAGATTAGTCTATCTACTCCAATTGAAAAAAAAATAAAGAAAAGAGTGAAAAGATTGGAAAAGAGAAAACCAGAAACCGCATCCTAAACAGGAAACAAGGGATGAGCCTCTTCACCTGTTCAATAGACGTGGGTGGAGTGTGAACCGGGCGATAGATTAGTCTATCTACTCCAATTGAAAAAAAAAATAAAGAAAAGAGTGAAAAGATTGGAAAAGAGAAAACCGGAAACCGCATCCTAAACAGGAAACAAGGGATGAGCCTCTTCACCTGTTCAATAGATGTGGGTGGAGTGAGGAGAGAAAATATGTATTAATATTTTTTCAACGGTATTTGTGCGTAAGGGATCAAGAATTTAGAGGTAATCAGCAAAGAGATCAAGAAGTTAGAGGTAATCAGCAAAGGGATCCAGAAGTTAGAGGTAATCAGCAAAGGGATCAAGAAGTTAGAGGTAATCAGCAAAGGGATCAAGAAGTTAGAGGTAATCAGCAAAGGGATCAAGAAGTTAGAGGTAATCAGCAAAGGGATCAAGAAGTTAGAGGTAATCAGCAAAGGGATCAAGAAGTTAGAGGTAATCAGCAAAGGGATCCAGAAGTTAGAGGTAATCAGCAAGGGATCAAGAAGTTAGAGGTAATCAGCAAAGGGATCAAGAAGTTAGAGGTAAATTGGAGGAAAATCATTCATCAATGAAGCCTATTTCAAGTAAATAAATTAATTATTCAACGCTTCAGAACCAGAAACATTTTATTCAGTTTTTCTAAAGTGCATTATTTTATGTCTGCCAGCCTAATACATAGACGTATAGATATATACCTATACAAGCATATACACAAAGACATCTACCCACATGAATATAATTAAATAAATAGATCTATTTTGTTACATAACAACCCACAGCCGTACGCTTCTGAATGAACTGTCCAAAATTTGCATAGGCTGAATTATGAATTTTTTGCGAGTAAGTGAAGTTGCAGTGGATATTGGCTCGGAACGAAAAATCGGGAAGCCGAGTTCGAATTCCAGTTGGGAAAGGTATTTATCCTTCTCTTCCCTCCAGTTATGGGTTAAATAATAGGACAGATTTGGTTCTGTAGCCTTGGTCGGCAACCATTCTACCACAGAAAGCAATGGCAACTTATTGGGGGATAATCTTCTGCCCAGTCAGTCATGTCTCTTTCGAGACATGATCGCCCAAAGCGTGTATCACGTATGGCACTTAACTGACTGAAGTGAAGGTAACAAATTCGACTGGAATTCGAACTCGGCTCTCCTATTCCTTATTCCGAGCCGACATCCATTGCACCACAACGCACGACTGCACCTATATAGACATTTCATTCTCGTTAAATAATTGATTAGAAGTATTTAAAGACGAGACACTGCCGTGTTTTGCTTTCAAATTGAGCGAATAAAAATGAATGCAATTATCCGATAATTTTTTATCTACGCCCGTATCTGTTTTTTTTTATCTTCATTTTCTAATAATTTTTTATTAATTTTTATTTATTTATTTTATTTATTTATTTTATTTATTTATTTATTTATTTTTTTTTTTCACTCACTTCTGACTTGATTCGTGTTCTGGACAAGTTTTAAGATGTTGCTGTTGGCGTTATATAACAAGAGACATGATAGGCAGATGAGAAAACTCGCTTCGTCAGCCTCGGATCTAACCATCTGGAAGCCATATTAATGGCGGCAAACATTGCATCTTAACAGCCAGACACCCTACAAAAGTCAAGTAAGAATGATAGTTACACTTATGCCCGTAACATTTCTTTGTCAAATAAAAGAACTAAAAACATTAACAATGCTAAACAAAACCACAAAATTTCTTTTACGTTTACATTTAATATTTTTGTAGCCTGTTTAATTATTGCTGTTGGTGTTATATATAATAAGACACACAACAAAAAGATACATTACACCACAAAATTAAGTTGTTTAAAACCTCCTACAGAAGATACTGAAGAAAGGACTAGCAATAAACTGATCGACATTTGAATTAATGTCCGAATCACTGATAGGATGTGTTGTTAATATAAAATTTCGATCGTGTAATTCATATTGTTTTCATCAACATGTTAATGATTTCCCATGTTCTGAAGGGACATGGCATATAGAAGAATTTGACGAGAATTGCGAGGAAAGAGAAAATCAAAATAAGATTTAAGGTTGCATCTATTTCAACGTTAAAATAATGAAACCTAATCGCCAGTCTAGTCGTACGCTTAAATTCGGTCGAGGTACAAAAGGTGAAAGTGTCATTTAAAAAATTGCCGTCGAAAATATCGACTGAATGAATGTCAAGACATACATAATTTGCACAGGTTTCTGCTTACACACTGACCTCAAAATGTTACTATTACAAGAATTAATCCAAATAGAGTTGATATTTCATGTATTAGAGACGTTTTGAGGACCCTAGATGTTATGTCTGGATACGTAATCGGAGGCCACAATTTAAACAACCTAAGGTACGCAGATGATACAGTGCTATTAGCAGACACAGAAAGGAAACTACAAGACCTCCTACAGAAGGTAGCTGAAGAGAGTAACAAGAAAGGACTAGAAATAAACTGCACGAAAACCGAATGTATGGTCATCAGTAAAAAGGGCAGCCCAAAATGCCAAATACAGGTTGGGAATACCAGAATCAAGCAGGTACAAAAATTTAAATACCTGGGAAGCGTTATAACAGAAGTCGGAAAGTGCAACACTGAGATCCGAAGGCGAATTGGCATGGCGAAGGAAGCATTCCAGAAGTTGAGTAAGGTATTAAGAAACAGGACAATTTCGCTAGAAACTAGGAAGAGAGTACTGGATTGCTATGTGATGGCTGTCCTTCAATATGGCAGTGAATGCTGGACAATACCTACAAAAATGAAGGAAAAACTTGTAGCAACTGAAATGTGGTTCTACAGAAGGATGCTGAGAATATCATGGATCGAGCATGTGAGCAATGATGAGGTCTTGGAAATGATGGAAACTAAAAGGAAATTAATACTGAGCATTAGGAAGAAACAGCTGAAGTTCCTGGGACATGCAATGAGGAAGGAGGGCTTGGAGAATCTGATACTAACAGGCCAGATACAGGGAAAAGGAGACAGGGGAAAGCAACGGATAACATATTTGAAGGACCTGATCAGGTGGATTACGGAACGAGGGTTGTATGGTGTAACAGGAGAAGGTGTGCTCAGAGCCACCAAGGATAGGGAAACGTGGAAAGCCGTGATCGCCTACGTCCTGAACGGACAGGGCACATAGAAGAAGAAGAAGTAAGAAGGATATCTACAATATCAACACTGTTCGTACTGTTGCCCTCATCATTATTGCTATCTTTACTTCGATCGGCCGCTGTACGCTCCGGCTTTCTTCAGTGGCTAGGAATTTTTAGCCGAGGCCTTTACTTCAAGGGAGATAACGGCATGACATCCGGAAGAGCCATCTCACATGGAATGAGAATGATATACCCAACTGATCAAAATAAAGGGGTCGTTTCAAAATTCGTCGTATCTGAAGAAGGCCGAAACGTACAACAGCCGAAACATCATAAATATGGGAAAAAATGAAGAGAAGAGTCTGAACAGTGTCAGTCAGTCAGTTAAGTGCCATACGTGATACACGCTTGGGCGATCATGTCTCGAAAGAGACATAACTGACTGGGCAGAAGATTATCCCACAGTAGGTTGCCATTGCTTTCTGCGGTAGACTGGTTGCCGACCAAGGCTATAGAACCCAATCTGTTCTGTTATTTAACCCATAACTGGAAGGAATAGACGGATTAATACCTTTCCCAAGGGTATTTGCGCGTAAGTGAATGCAAGGAATTCAACTGGAATTCGAGCTCGGCTCCCCGATTTCTCGTTCCTAGCCGATAACAGTGTAGATTATGTAATTACAATCTCATTTAAGATCTCTAGACAAATACAAGAGAGAAATGTGTATTCCTAAATGTAACAATTTTAAAGAAATTCCTTGAATTTTCAGTGTTGAATTTGTTTCTTTATATATATGAGAGGATTATTTTTGTGAAACTGGGATTTTGGAAACGTTTGAGATATGAAATTGGCGTTTTTTCCACTGGGTTTTTGTCAGCAGGGTCTTTGTCATGGATTCAGATGAGCGTTATTTCTGGTCTGAAGTGAAATAGTAACAACAGTCATTCAAAGAGCCTCGTTGTGAGATCAACCGTACATCGTGGCTGGAGAAAATTCAGAGTGTGATCGGTGATGAAATTATATTTAAAAAAAGAAGTCTAAAAAAGTAAATTTTACCGGTGGGGGGAAGAAAAAGTAAACAAATAAAAATCAAATCTAAGAAAAATAATTTCCGCCCATGAGACATCAACACACAAAGTTTAAAAAGTGTGGATTACCTGACGCTGAGGTTGTCATATTCATTCCCTCAAGGGTCACTGGCTGCCCAAACTTTAGGGTCAGGCGCTGAACCCGAACGCATTTGTTAAGGGAAGATTGAGAGTTAGTTGCTTTTTCTTTTGTAAATTTGGGGTATGGTATTGTTCCCCAGGGAAGAGATCAAGTTTGCGAGTCAAGGTCTCACATCGTCTTTACAAGGTAATTAGCTTTTAGACACCGCATTTCTGCGATGAAGTAGGTTGAACCTCAGTCCACACACACATATATACATATATAAATGAAAAATATTATGTACATATGTGTGTGCAAATATTAGTGAGTAAAAAAACGACAAATTAATTTACGCTCACACTCATACACATGGATCACTGTTTTATTAATACTTGAATATTGTATATATGTATGTATTCCAATATGTATACATATTAAATCAGATGCCAATATATATATACATATATATATATAGACAGAAAATCTAAGCAAGAGCCAACAACCTTTTTCTGTCTTTGTTTGCTCTACTTTCGTATTGAGCGCTTTAGTGTTAGGGTTTTTCTTCTTTCTTACGACTGCTTGACTTTTGTAAATGTACTTCATTTGTTTCTCTCTTTTTTTTTTTTTTTTTTTGCTTCCCCTTATTTTCCCTCCGAGTTCGTTCTCGGTGGGATATACAAGATGATTTAAATTATAGCTTGATTAATACTAGTTTTGGTAAAGTTAGTTCCCTTACTATTTGTATTGTTGTTGCTATAGTTAATATTGTATATATATATATATATATATATATATATATATATATATATATATATATATTATGTTTTAGAACATGTACATACTTTCTTCTATATATGTCCTCTTCTCTACAATCATATAGCTATTTCAGTGTTTGGAACCCAAACACATCATCGGGAGAAATAAAGGTTTGGAATCATTCTCTGTTTATATTTGGTTCGTTGTTGTCGTAAATATATATATATATATATATATATATACTATAGTCATCCGCAGACAGATCTGTTTCGCTGAATCACAGCTCATCAGTCCGGTTAGACCCCGATTGCTTTTAAACCCAGGATTGAAAACCTACCGAATTGGCGTTATTCGGCGATTCTTCCTCTGGGCTACGAGCGTTCGGGAGAAGGAGGCAGACATTTTAGGGCGTATATCATTATACACGCCCAATAGCCAGAGTGCTCTAATTCATTATTGAATGAGCGATGCGTATATGCCGGAGTAGCTACTGTTTTCAAAGTCTCCCATTCTTCCAGAGTGCTCAGTCAGGGTGTGGAAGCGTAAATACTATAGTCATTCGCAGACAGATCTGTTTCGCTGTATCACAGCTCATCAGTACGGTTAGACTCCGATATGTGTGTGTGTGTGTGTGTGTGATTGTGTGTGTGTGTATATGGGCAAACTAAAAAATATTGCATACATATATGCGTGCGTATATTAGTGTTTCATTAAGGGTTAAGTCGCTTTCCTGCCTGCTGGAAATCCTCCTCCATGGGTCCTATGTATAAAAATGATGGAGAACCCTCTGACTCCGCTAATTATCGCCCTATCAGTCTCCTATCTATCTTTGGCAAAGCGTTCGAAGCCATCATCAACGCCGAGGTGGTACAACATCTCTCAGTCCACAGACTCTTCTCTGACAAACAGTATGGTTTTCGCTTCATCAGGTCTACTGCTGATATGCTCACGACTATCACTGAGTATATACACCAGGCCCTCGACAAGATCAGCGAAGCTCTAACTGTTGCCCTTGATATTTCCAAAGCGTTTGACAGAGTCTGGCATGCTGGCCCTCTATACAAGCAGCGAGGCTATGGTTTAACTGGACAATTGTTTGACCTAATCCAGTCATTCCTTTTGAAACGTACACCGAAGGTAATATTGAACCTACAAGCCTCCCAATAATATCTTGCGAACGCGAGTGTCCCTCAAGGCTCTATTCTAGGTCCTGTGCTTTTCCTTATCTATATTAATGATCTGCCCGATATAATAAGATCTCAAGTAGGCATATATGCTGACGATACTACGGTTTACTCTTGTCTCGATCAAAAGTCTGCCGAGGATGGCAAAGCAAACCTCGCTGCCGAGCTTGAAAAGTATCTTCAATCCGTGGCGGACTGGGGTAAGAAATGGCTCGTAAATTTTAATGCTTCCAAAACGAAGCTGCTATCTATCAAACAATCGTTCCTCATGCTACTGGTCTACCTGAAAGTAAAACTCTGCGCCTCCTTGGATTATCTCTCACATCAGACCTCAAGTGGAATGACAATATAGAATCCATAGCTAAATCCGCTGCTAAGAAGGTCGGTTCTCTGTGCAGGGCCAGGAAGTTTTCCCGTCTGAAACAGTCCTGCATATATACAAATCTACTATCCGCCTGTGCATTGAATATTGATGCCATATCTGGTCAGGTGCTCCTGCTATCCACCTAGGTGTCGTTCACAAAATCTAACGGAGAATCTGTAATGTGATCGATCCCGACCTGGCAGTTTGGATACAGTCGCTTTCTCACCGACGCAGTGTGGCTTCCCTGGGTCTCTTCTACAAATACTTTCACGGCTTCTTCTCCTATGAACTTAGTTCAGTGGTACCCCCTATATGTAATTTTCCTCGAGCCACAAGATTAGCAACTAGATCTAACCCTTTCACTGTGAAACCGATAAATTGTAAACACAAATTCTACTCCATCAGCTTCTTCTCTCGGACTTCCGGTCTGTGGAATTCCCTTCCGCTTACTTGCTTTCCCGACAATTGCAATCTTAAATAATTCAAATGTAAAGTCAATAGTCTTCTCCTCTCTCACTAATTTGCATCCTATCTCTCATGCTCTTTTCTCCAGTATTCTCTTCCTTCTCCTACCCTCTTCCTGACACCCCCTGTAACCTGATACTCTTTCTCATAACATTTCTATGTAACCCCCTGCACTACAGTGGCAGTAAAATGCCTTGCTTAGAGCCACACGATCATAAAAAAAAGTTATTTTACACATATAAATTTAAAATTTTATGTATACGCACACACACATAGATACACGCACACACACATACACACCTATATATATATATATATGCAAAATGGGTGTTTACCCTTAAGCCGAAATAAGAAGGGGCAATGTTGATCCTCTATAACTATCCTACTCATCTAGTTCGATTCATAAGACATCTATTCTAACAGGTGACACTAGAAATTAAATTTTCTTATATATATATATATATATATATATATATATATATACTTGTTTCTCCAGTATATTGGGAGGAACATTTTTGGCATTTTATTTTATAAATGCCGGCTTCAGAAATATTATTGTTATTAATCATCTGTGTATATCCATAATAGTTTTGGAAGTGTTTGGTTGTTCGGGATACTGGACGTGACAGAGCTGGCCAGTAGTATTAAGCGTCTGTTTTCATGTAAATTATTATTGTAAACTTAACAGCGTTGAACCTACAATAGACTTCACTTTTGAAACTGAAAATATCTACACTCTTCCGTTGCTAGACATCATATTACATAGAAATAATAACGAACTCTATTTTGACGTTTACGGAAAGGCTACAAACAAAATGATCTGATCAGTTTCCATGGCCGTATCTGGCTACTGAGCACACCGGGCACGGGTCCGGGCCAATCCGTGCAATTATAGTGAAAATCAGGGCAAGGAAAAATGTCTTCGTCAGAAATCAAACTAAACAATTCACAAAGAAAGAAAGAAAGAAAGAAAGAAAGAAAGAAAAACGAAGAAAACATCCGAATGAACGCAGTAAAAATCTGTTTGTTTATTTATTAATTTTGGGAGAAAAGACTGGTTATACTCAGAAAGTCCGAACCCGATTTCTTGCTTTCGTTCACGTTCTGTGCCTAATTTCCATTGGAATAGCCGAAAA
>JBBBDQ010000967.1:3162500-3182500 GCA_037127315.1 Ascarosepion bandense
TATATGGAGCTTGGTGTCATTTAAAATTTTTATGTGTGAGCGGTTCTATGAATAAAGATATTTATTTAATTACAGATAAATGAAAGTCATTAAATGCTAGTATGATTGTTGAAGTGTTCGTTTTAGAATATATATATATATATATATATATTGAA
This sequence comes from Ascarosepion bandense, assembly GCA_037127315.1. NCBI lineage: Eukaryota > Metazoa > Mollusca > Cephalopoda > Sepiida > Sepiidae > Ascarosepion > Ascarosepion bandense. Next base: position 3,162,656 of record JBBBDQ010000967.1, read on the forward strand.
TAATATAGACAAGTTTTGTCTATTAATTTTGTGTAGGATCCGTTCATACCGTCTGATATACTTGATGGTGATGTCGTTGAAAGACAACAAAAAATCACAATAATTGTTGATTTTTTTATCGGGTCTAAGCTTTAGTTTAAACTAAAAATCCTCGAAGCAATCTACATAAAACAATTTAAACCTGGTTTGAATACAATCAATTTTGATATTTCCAAAAACGTACTCAAATGCCTGTAATCAGACCAGGAACCACAACGCAACTATTTTGTCACTGTCTTCGGCCATCCGCCACGGTAGGGATGGACTTATATTTTCAATTCAATTCTCTTTATTGTTAATAACTTAAATGTTCTATGTTTACTGTGTGTTAATATTTAGTCTTTGATAATGGCTTATGTGAGCCGAAAGCTTAGACCCGATAAAAAAATCAACAATTACTGTGATTTTTTGTTGTCTTTCAACGACATCACCATCAAGTATATCAGACGGTATGAACGGATCCTACACAAAATTAATAGACAAAACTTGTCTATATTATTCAATGAAACCTGCATTAATATATATACATACATATATATATATATATATATATATATATATATATATATATATATATAATGTATGGCTAGGTATTTGAAGGCTATCACAATGCGTTTAGTATAATAAAGGAAGGTAAAGAAGGTGTTGGGTATTAACTATTTATTATTCATTAATATTTAGATATCAGAATCTCATCTTCAGGATGATAGGAGAGATTGATTTCACGTTCGCTGGCGGACCGTGCCTTTAACGAATGGTCCTCTTTCGCTGCTAGTGCTGTTGTTAAATGTAGTGAATATGTGCGTGTGTGTGTGTGTGTGTGTACTTGTAACTATGTTAGTGCATATATGTGTGTGTGTTTATGATTTATATAAGTGTGCGCGATAGTAAGATTTGCCTTTTTTGCATCTTTGTTAAAGTGATAGCGGGCAAAGTTTTACGATTTGATGATATATCTGTCTGATTTAATCTATGATTTATTATGTGCACTTTAGTTTGTGGCTGAGCTTGGCATTTTCGGATCTCTATCAGAATGGTAGTAGGTGCCGTTTTATGATCTGATGTTATGTCTATCTACTTTAATTGGAGGCGTGTTTATTGCTACATTTTTCCTCTCTGCTATTCGTTCTTGTGTGTTTTCGTGTGTGAGACATATATAATTTTTTTTTAAAGTTACTACTTCTGCGATTTACTCGTTACCCTTCAGTAATGAATTGAGTTCACCCGGTGGGTGGCGTATGTATACACCACTTATATATAACACGCAAAATTTCTTCCTATCTCTTTCCAGTGAAAAAGGCTTGTATGTGGATGAATATATATATATATATATATATATATATATATATATATATATGAATATATATATATATATATAGATAGATAGATATAGTTATATATATTGTGTATTTAGGCAGCATTTTTTTCATTGTTCCATGTTTCAAGAAATAATATAGACAAGTTTTGTCGATTTATTTTATGTAAATTTTTTTCATGTCACAATAAAAACATATATCAATATTGTGATTTTTTCCTCTTTCAACGATAATGCTACTAAGCTTATCAGACAACATGAAAAAATTAATTTAATGAAACATGCATCAATATATATATATATATATATATATATATATATATATATATATATATACTAGCAATATATATATGCTCGGGTGTAATGAAAGTTTTAAAACTAATCCATGATCCTGGATCTCAGACTCAACCTAAAGAATATTTGTGAAGTTTAGTGGGAATAGGATAAAAATTGTGGATTTGTATAAAGGACATACAGACAAATAAACAGACACACACACAAACATCTTGCCTTTTATATATATATATATATATATATATATATATATTCTCGATTTTCTGCACTATTGTAAGAACTGCAACCTTGAAACTTCTGAATATTGTTTCTTATGTCTTTGTCTATGAGTGTATCAAATTTGATTAAAATCGGACCACTCCTTCTATAAACCGATTTTTTCGATTATCGATTTTTGATATTTATCAAGGGTACCTCGACACAAAATCTAGCTAAGAACACCCGCAGACACTTAGAGTAGAACTGTGTAAATTTTCAAGAAAATTGGTTCAGCCGTTAGGAGTCTATAGGTAACGGACACACACACATACACACATACACACACACACACACACATACATACACACACAGACAAAGTTCCATTTATAAATAAGACTGGTTGCAAGCCAAAGTTAAAGAGTGAATTCGAACTCGGCTCCTTGATTTCTCTTTTTGAGCCGATATCGCCCCCTCCATATATATATATATATATATATATATATATATATATATATGAGGGTTCTTTGATGTAGTGCAATGATCAGCAAGATTGTCTCACTCAATCCTTTATAACTGTGTAGTGCGTACTATCCTCACTGGATAGTCATTTGTATTGACCTTGTGCCACATCTAAACCGTGCTTTTTGTGTATTTCTGGTTGTGTGTGTGTGTGTGTGTGTGTGTGTGTGTGTGTGTGTGTGCGTGCGTGCGCGCGCGTGCTTGCACAGAAGATCATTGGCACATCTGTGCGTTTATCAAGGTAACTGTCTCTTGCATAAACACAGTTTTTTGTTTCTTCAACACCTACAGTGCCAATCTGCGGGTTTTCCTACAATTATGGTGAGCTTTGTCAGCAGCTGAACAAGGCCAATTCTCACAAACTCGCGGCCACGGCGACTTGTAGCTTGGAGGTAACTGAACTGTTGACAATTTCCAGGCAGTGTAGTCTCCGCATTTACATTTACTTATCACGACGATCGAGAGGCTGGCAGCGCACGGACTCCATGTACCATCGCTTAGGCCTGCACGTTAGAGAGGTCTCTGCAATCTCACCCCAAAAAGATTGAATTTTGACCATGCAGTGAGCTACCAACCCACACACACACACACACACACACATATATATATATATATATATATATATATATATATATATATATATATAAGAAAAATTAAGTTAGACAAGCTATTTCATGGGAAATCAGATATATGGGCCTATTTTACGCGAAACATCATCAGATACCGTCTTTATTGTACAAAAGATTTTACACGAATCGTGTAAAATCTTCCGTAATACTCGCTGTTGCCCAATATGTAGACTTGTATGTAAGCCACTTACGTGACTACAGTGACATATATGGTACAAACATAAAAAATTAATGTGGTTGTCGTTTTTCTCTCACGTCAAAATCGACGGTAGAGTCGTGACCTTTGCTACAATAATAACAAGAAGGCCCTCTCGCTACCCGCCATGTTGTGACGTCAGCAAATGTAGTCAATTGAGACGCCATAATACGTTCAGAGGCCCATTCTACGAACATGTTGTTTTTCACTTCACTAATAAGTTTCAAGGATGTGCATTGTGGTGCATTGGATATCGGCTCGAAACGAGAAATCTGGGAGCCGAGTTCGAATTTCAGCTGAATTCATTGCATTCACTTACGCGCAAATACCCTTGGGAAAGATATTAATCCGTCTATTCCTTCCAGTTATGGGTTAAATAACAGGACAGATTGGGTTCTATAGCCTTGGTCGGCAACGAGTCTACCGCAGAAAGCAATGGCAACCTACTGCGGGATAATCTTCTGCCCAGTCAGTCATGTCTCTTTCGAGACATGATCGCCCAATATCACGTATGGCACTTAACTGACTGAAATACAGTTTCACTTTCCTAATAAGTATCACTTTACCAAGAAATTTCACTTTTAGTTTTTTTTCCACTTAAAAAATGGAATGACTATATTGAACCCATTGCCAAATCTGCTGCTATGAAAGTCGGCTCCCTGTGCAGGGCCCGGAAATTTTTCCCACCTGAATCTATTCTGCACATATACAAATCTACCATCCGCCCGTGTATTGAATATTGCTGCCATATCTGGTCGGGTGCCCTGCTGCTCTCCTTGGGCTTCTTGACAAAATACAAAGGAGGATCTGTAACGTGGTTGATACTGACTTGGCAGACCGGCTGCAGCCGCTCTCTCACCGGCGTGATGTGGCTTCCCTGTGCCTCTTCTACAAGTACTTTCATGGCTTCTGCTCCGATGAGCTTAGATCACTGGTGCCGCCTAAGCACGAATTTACATGAGATACTAGATTAGCAACTAGGTCCCACCCTTTTACAGTTAAACAAATAAGATGTAACCGTAAATTCTACTCCAACAGCTTCTTTTCTCGCGCTTCCCGCCTGTGGAACTCCCTTCCACAAGTCTGCTTTCCCGACAGTTACAATCTCCAGGTGTTTAAATGTAGGGTCAATAGACACCTCCTATCACACTAACTCCCAATTATTCTCAGAACACTCTCATCTACCCAACCCTCATTCTCGGTATCCTTACCCGCCTATCAGCCACCCTCTGACATTTCCTATATTTAATCAGCCTTTCTCCACTCTACGTAGCCCCCTGCGCAGTAGTGTCAGTGACATGCCTTGCTCGGGGTGAAACGCTTATTAAAAAAAAGAAAAAAAAAAAAAGAAAATGCCGATCATTGTGTTGTTACTAACTGCCAAGGAAATTATCCTAATATAGCGACAGTCATGGTAGAGTCCATTATATATATATATATATATATATATATATATATATATACACTCCCGAGAATAGCGCCGAATAATTACTAAAACTTTTCTCAAATGTTTATGCGATGTTATCGGCGTATGGAGCAATGCTAAATTCATTGTTATCAACCTTATCTCTACAGAGTTATCAAGAATGTAGAACTTGATTTAGTTGTAATATTATTTTTTTTCCGTGTTTAGAATTTCTTGACAGGTCTTGACAAAACGTTAGAAAGTGCACATTGTTTTAAGCGATGAAAAATCTCTTTCAAGATAAGACAAAAATCTTATCGAAATGCCAAGCAAAAAAACCCTGAAAGTCACAAGTAAGTTCACCACACGTAGCTGAGCTATAACAACCTTGATTAATTTAGAAACTCAGCAATTGATCATTAGAATGGTGACTGAGCATATTGAGTACATACTCCAGACCATATGTCTGTCTGCATGTGTAATTTAAGTTTAAAGATTATTTTTTTGTGTGTTTCAAACGAAGTTAAAATAAAATTTTCCAGTGTGAAAATTTATAAAAATAACTCAGTCTCACTATTTGCCTATATTTTTGAGATGAGGTGTTGTAATTATTTACACTAGCGGAACCCTTGGAATTTCCACGGAAGGATAATTATGATTTCCTGGAAAGATTTTACTTTGTCATACTACAAATGACGGTAACGTTTTCAAACATAAAGGTATTGGATAACAAAATAACGATAACACAGAGTGCAATTTTATTAAAATATCTATAAAAGTAATGTCCATAGAAGCTAATTTACTGTGAGAGATTTTGAAAGAGAAAGTGTTTGTTTTTTTCATTACTGAAAAATTATTGCTTCTTTGTCTATTGTAAACATGTTTATCAAGATTTTTAAAAGATAATAATTTAAAAAACAATTTCCTTCATTTGTGAATGAGTACTGATCGTTTCATTAAAATCCGATAATTATTTGATTTTTGCCAGAATTTCCAAATTAATGTTTGTCACCGAAAAAAGTGTGTGATGCAATCATTACGTTTCCACCGTAAAACAGTCGTAACATTTCTTTAGCCGTTAGCTCAAATCATAACAAAACATTTTGACAAAATGTTAGAAGGAATTAAATTTTTTTTTAAAATAATCAAAATTACTTTAAAGGCCATTGTAAACAGAAAAGACCAACTGAGTAATGGCCAAGGGTGTAGAGGCCAGAAATTTCGTTATTTGGTCGCGGGATACAAAAACAAACCTCCCTATTTTTACTATATTGTGCAGTACACACACATATACAAACACAATTACTGCTACAACCACCAGCTTAAGCTGTTACTGATACGATAATTCTATAGGCTCTCTCCTCCTTACTACCCTTCCGTTTGGCAAAGGTGAGCGAAATGCTGAGAAGAATAAAACTATAGAAAAAATCGGGTTATAGAAGGAGTGGTCGGATTTTGATCAAATTTGATGCACCCATAGACAAAGACATAAGAAACGATATTCAGAAGTTTCAAGATTGCAGTTCTTACAATAGTGCAGAAAATCGATAATATATATATATATATATATATATATAAGGCAAGATGTTTGTGTGTGTGTGTGTGTGTGTGTGTGTGTGTGTGTGTGTGTGTGTGTGTGTGTGTGTTTATCTGCCTGTATGTCCGTATTTTTTTCACCCCATTTATTTTAGTTTTTGCTTCTGGTTTGGCGTACGTATAATTGTAGTTCTTAGTCTCAGCCATGATACCATTTACTCAGAGGACTTATTTAGCCTTCAAAATTCAGTTTACGACGAAAAAACTTATTTGATATCGATACCAGGAAATCAAAATTTGACTTACATCCATTCATTTTTCTTTCAGTCTACGGTTTCGCTTTAACTGGAAACAACTATTGCTTTTTAGTCTTTCGTGCCAACGTCCAAAGAGTCTGAGCACCAGGACCATGGATTAGTTTTAAAGCTTTCATTACACCCGAGCACCGCCGGGCTATACTGCTAGTATATATATATATACATATATATATAATCTAAACTTATTTATAAATGGAACTTTGTCTGTATGTGTGTGTGTACCTATAGACTCCGAAACGGCTGACCGATTTTCTCGAAAGTTTACACAGTTGTACTATATGCGTCTGCGAGTGTTCTTAGCTAGGTTTTGTGTCGAGGTACCCCCGATAAATATCGAAATTCGATAATTGAAAAAATCAGGTTATAGAAAGAATGGTCCGATTTTAATCAAATTTGATACACACATAGACAAAGACATAAGAAACGATATTCAGAAGTTTCAGAGTTGCAGTTCTTACAATAGTGCAGAAAATCGATAATATATATAAAAGGCAAGATGATTGCGTGTGTGTCTGTTTATCTGCCTGTATGTCTGTATTTTTTTTTCAGCTCTTTTATTTTAATTTTTGCTTCGGCTTTGGCTCTAAGTAGGTATAATTGTAGTTCTTAGTCTCAGCCATGATACTATTTACTCAGAGGAATTATTTAACCTTCAAAATTCAGTTTACGACGAAAAAACGTATTTGATGTCGATACCAGGAAATCAAAATTTGACTTACCTCCATTCATTTTTCTTTCAGTCTACAGTTTCGCTTTAAGTGGAAACAACTATTGCTTTTTAGTCTTTCGTGCCAACGTCCAAAGAGTTTGAGCTCCAGGACCATGGCTTAGTTTTAAAGCTTTAATTGCTCCCGAGCAACGCCGGGCTTTACTGCTACTGCTAGTTTATATATATATATATATGTTAGTTGCGATTGCTAAATTCACGCAATTATTTTATTATTTTAAATATTCTTTAGGCTGAGTCTGAGCTCCAGAACCATGGATTAGTTTTAAAGCTTTCAGCACACCCGAGCAACGCCGGGTTATACTGCTAGTAAAATGTATAAAATGTATAAAAGGTCGAAATTACAGGGACAAACATAGCCCAGTCATTACCACAGAAAAGATATATTATGTCGGCCAAAATAATGAAAAACCGATGAAGGTCATCATTATATATATATATATATATATATATATATTAAGCGAGCAAAACGGATGTTGGCTCTCTGCCGACCAGAAAGCGAATGAATAAAAATCACCCCTGCGCAAGTGGATTCGCGCAGATGTTCCGGTTGAAAAATAAAAATTTATCAGATATCAAATTACTATTTTTTTATTTACCAGCCAATGGGAAGCCCGAAACCAAATACAAGGATGAAATTCGAAACTAGCTGCGTTTGATCCAAAATGCCGATATAAAAAGCGAAGACACAAACGCTTCGTCAGACAGTCAGGACTTCGAGGAGTAGAGTGTAATTAGTTTCTCCCTTGACTTAAGTCGAGCGGCTACTATGCTTGTCTCTTTCTTCTATCCCTGTCTCATAAGTACTATTCTGACCTTTTACTTTCTCCCTGTTCTCAAAAGTACTTATCGACCTCTTCAAAGACCTTCCACACAAACCAACTTGCTGACCTACTGACCTTTGAAGTGGCAACTTCTGAATGAACATTCTTTACCCACAAGACGCTTCCACACTCCTAAGCCTTTAATCTCTTTCAGCTCATCATTATTTGTCATGGACAATTTAACCTCAGTTGGACTTCAAGTATTGCTTTAATTGTAAAACATTAATTGAAATGTATGCATATATAAATGTTATTTTATACTCTAATTGCCTTTCTTGAATTTATAATCATTTTATGAATTATAGTGGGCTATCTTCCCCAAAAGACCAATTCCGTTAATCTGCTACAGAATCCTAACTACAAACGGAATAAAATAAGAGGTACCCCGCTCTCTCTCTCTCTCTCTCTCTCTCTATATATATATATATATATATATATATATATATATATATATATATATATATACTGGAAACAACTACAGTAAAAGAAACTGGACGAAAAAGTAAGAAACAAAATATACGGATACATTTCATCTAAGGCATACATTGGTTACGCAACCATTACATTATCGCGCTGATTAACTTTCCATTTATCCGTCGTTATGATGTAATGGATACTAGCTCAGAATGAGAAAATTCGGTTGAATGTTTTGCATTCACTTACGCACAAATACTATTGTGAAAGGTATTAATTATTTTCTTCTCTCTCCAGCTACTGATTGGAACAGATTGGGTTCTATTACCTTGATTGCAACAAGTGTACAGCTGAAAATGTCAGCCTACTGCGGGAAAATCTTCTACACAGTAAGTAATGTCTCCTTCGAGACATGATCGCCCAAGCATGTATAACGTACCGCATTTAACTGACTGAAATCAACAGGGCGTCGAGCACTTTACCGAGTAGGTAGCTATCGGCATTTTGCTTTTTTCTTTCTTTTTTCTGAATTTTTTCTTGTCTAAAATGTTATGCCTCCTGGCAAGTTGCATGTCGGCCACACCAACATAGTTGTTTTGTTTTGTTTTTTACTTTAGTAATTGTAGTTAGTATATATATATATATATATATATATATATATATATATATATATATTGTTAAATATAAGAGACATTGAATGTCTATTATGTTTAATCATGAGCCGTTCTAAACATCGTATTTTGGCTTTAATTTCAGATGAAAATAAAGACAAAAATTCTCCAACATTTGGATAATTTTTTATTAAGTTGGTTCAAGGCTTTCGGCTCATGCTTAAACATAATAGACAGTCATTGTCTGTTATATTTAACAGTATAGGTTTAAAAAATTATCTGCTGCCTGTACACTATATATATATATATATTGCCAAGAATAGCACCAATAATTGCAAAGTCTTTTGTCAAATGTTTATGCGATGTTATCTGCGTATGGAAACAATGCTAAATTCATTGTTCCTGTTTTTATCTCTAGAAACTTATCAAGAATGTAGAACTTGATTTAGTTGTAATTTTATTTTTCGTATTCAGAAATTCTTGACAGATCTTGGCAGAACGTTGGGAAGTGTACATTGTTTTAAGCTGTGAAAAATCTCTTTCAAGATAAGACAAAAATCTTATCGAAAATGCCAAGCAAAGGAACGCTGAAAGATGCAAATTCACCTAAGCTATAACAATCTTCATTAATTCAGAAAACGCAGCAGTTGATCATTGGAATGGTGACCGAAAACTTTGAGTACTTATTCCAGATATCATATATTCTGATCTAAAAGCTCACTTAAGTGCCATACGTGATTCGCGCTTGGGCGATCATGTTTCCGCAGTAGGTTGCCATTACGGCGGTAGTCTGATTGGCAACCAAGGCTATAGAACTCAATGTTCTGCTATTCATTCCTTTTATCCAGATTAGTCAGTCGAGTATTTAATGGGGTATCAGTTTATTACTTTATAACAATAGAAAACAGATCCCCCACTTTATGCCCAGTAAAAGCATTAATTATGTTTCCAACTATTACATTAAGTAAGGCAGTTAAGTGTCATACGTGATACACGCTTGGGCGATCATGTGTCGAAAAAGACATGACTGACTGGGCAGAAGAATATGCCGCAGTAGGTTGCTATTACTTTCTTGGGGAGACTGGTTGCCAACCAAGGCTAACAGAACTGTCCTGCTATTTAACCCACAGAGGGGGAAACGATGGATTAATACCTTTCCCAACGGTATTTGCGCGAAGATGAATGCAATGAATTCAACTAGAATTCGAACTCGACTCTCCGATTTCTCTTTTCTGAAATGATATCCACTGCACCGTAACGCACATTTTCGAAAAGAACGTTCTGGTTTAATATCTTAATCAAAAATATTTTTTCTTTTTGAAGTTTTTTATTTTTTTTATTTTGTGTGTGTGTGTGTGTGTGTGTGTGTGTGTGTTTGCCAATTTCATTTCAGGACGGAGTCGATCATAACCCTCCACAACTACCTAATTGTTGTTGAATGAAATAAATATTCACCTTTTCCATTTCTCTTTGACCGTGCGTTATCTATCCATTCACGTACTTCAAGTAACTTACCCGCGCATCTCCTGCATCCTATGCCTCGAGCGTCTTCTGCGTGTTAAATTCACCAAGTTCTCTTTCCTAAGTGTGTAAGTCAGAAAATTCAGCCGTCTCTTTCTCATTGTGGTTCCGAATTTCTTCCTCGTTGCTCGCATGCTCCAGCTATGATATTCTAAACATTGACCAATAGAACCGCATCTCTGTTACTTCAAATTTATTCTTAATCTCTTAATCCAAGTCTATTGAACAGGTGAAGAAGCTCATCCCTTGTTCCCTGTTTAGGATGTGGTTTCTGGTTTTCTCTTTTCCAATCTTTTCACTTTTCTTTTTTTTTTCAATTGGAGTAGAGAGACTAAACTATCGCCCGGTTCACACTCCACCCACGTCTATTGAACAGGTGAAGAGGCTCATCCCTTGTTCTCTGTTGAGGATGTGGTTTCCGGTTTTCTCTTTTCCAATCTTTTCACTTTTCTTTTTTTCTTTCAATTGGACTAGATAGACTAAACTATCGCCCGGTTCACACTCCACCCACGTCTATTGAACAGGTGAAGAGTCTCACCCCTTGTTTCCTGTTTAGGATGTGGTTTCCGGTTTTCTCTTTTCCAATCTTTTCACTTTTCTTTTTTTCTTTCAATTGGACTAGATAGACTAAACTATCGCCCGGTTCACACTCCACCCACGTCTATTGAACAGGTGAAGAGTCTCACCCCTTGTTTCCTGTTTAGGATGTGGTTTCCGGTTTTCTCTTTTCCAATCTTTTCACTTTTCTGTTTTGTTTTTTGTGTTGTTGTTTTTTTACAATTGGAGTAGATAGACTAAACTATCGCCTGGTTCTCCACTCTCGTCTATTGAACAGGTGTAGAGGCGCATCCCTTGTTCCTCGTTTAGGATGTGGTTTCCAGCTTTCTCTTTTCTAATCTTTTCTCTCTTACGTAGCCCCCTGCACATCAGTGGCGTTACCGCCTTGCTCAGGGTGATATGATTAAAAAAAAATTTTTTTTTAGAAAATTGCCCAGTATTTCCCACTTATCTTTTTATTGCATGAATTATTGCCAATCGCTTTTAACCCTATCCATGTGCGCCATATTCATTCGAAAAATATTATATGACTTATAAAATCTATTATACACGAGTTGATTTTCTATTCTTCACTCTCATTGTTTCTTAGGAAGATGTGATAGTTTTTTTTTTTTGTTTTTTTTTATCATATCATTTTTTATCGATAACGCCACTGATGCGCAGGGGGCTATGTAGGAGTAAAAAGATTGGAAAAGAGAAAGCCAGAAACCACATCCTACACAGGAAACAAAGGATGAGCCTCTTCACCTGTTCAATAGACGTGGGTGGAGTGTGAACCGGGCGATAGTTTAGTCTATCTACTCCAATTGTTGTAAGAGTTGTGTAAAAAATGACACACGAAAGTAGCAATTAGAGAACAATTGTTGAATTTTGAAATATATATATATATAGTGTATCGAGGCAGCAAATAATTTTCTAAACATATACTGTTAAATATAAGAGACAATTAATGTATGTCATGTTTAATCATGAGTGGTTCGAAACATCGTATTTTGGCTTTAATTTCAGTTGAAAATAAAGACAAAAATTCTCCAACATTTGGATAATTTTTTAATAAGTTGGTTCTAAGCATTCGGCACACATGAGCCATCTTCAGAGAGGTTACAAGAATTTTTTTAAAGAATTTTTGTCTTTATTTTCAACTGAAATTAAAGCCAAAATACGATGTTTAGAACGGCTCATGATTAAACATAACAGACATTCATTGTCTCTTATATTTAACAGTATATCTTTAGAATATATATATATATATATCCGAGTGAATATAGAATGAGGGGAGAAAAAAGAAAATTTTTTTCCGTCCAAAACGTTAATTTAAAACAGTGCTCGATATATGATGTATAGAGCAGTGAATATTTATTATAAATTATGTTTTAGAACATGTACATAATTTCTTCTATATATGTCCTCTTCCCTACAATCATATGGCTGTTTCAGTGTTTGGATTTAAACACCTCAAATTATGTACATGTTCTAAAACATAATTTATAATATATATATATATATATATATATATATATATTAAATTTAGTCGGAATAACATTATGATATTTAAGGAAATATAGGTAAATGTATGTGTGCATGTATGTAGTGTGGATAAATAGATATGCTTATATTAAAATGAATGTGTGTAAGTATATATATATATATATATATATATATATATATATATATATATATATATATATATTGTTTAATTACTTAGTTTTGGCTCATAAATAACATTAAACCAGTGCCCATTGGTATTAAAAAGTGTTTAATACTATTATATTGTAGAATTTTTTAATATTTTCCATTCCAAGCGTAATTACTCGTTTACAAATGCATTACTCTTCAGCGATGAATTGAATTCTTCCGGTGATTTGCGTGTGTATACACCGCTTGTATATAACACGATAAAATTCACCTTCGTTGATTCAATGTGTCTATGGCTTGAGGTTAGTGACACCGACTAACATCAAATTCGGTCGAGTTGCGATTCCGCCCAGAAGCAAGTGGATGTTAGGTGCCCCTGCCGTTCTCCTCAGTGTTCTTGACAGGCTCCAAATGAAAGTCTGTAATATGATAGGTACTGATCTGGCGGCTCGACTGCAGCCACTTCCCCATCGTCGAAATGTGGCCTCCCTTTGTCTGTTCTATAAATACTTACATGGCTTCTGCTCGGATGAGCTTAAGTCACTGATGCCTCCTCAACAGGTGTTTACTCGTGCAACCAGACTGGCAACTGGGTCCCACCCATTCACAGTCAGGTTAGGCAAATGTAGACGACAATTCTACTCCTGCAGCTTCCCGCCTGTGGAACTCGCTCCCGTATTGTTGCTTTCCTGACGGCTACAACCTTCAGAAATTTAAATGCAAAGTCAATACTCATCTACTAACCACTGGACTCCAGCTCTCTCCCCACCCCTGTATAACCTTCCCTTTCTCTCCACCTATGTATCTGTCATCGCACCTGCTTTCTCAGCTTTCTATTGTTCCTTTCTAACTAGTTTGTACTCCTCACTCTTTTCTAATTAATCTTTTTACCTTTATGTAGCCCCCTGCACATCAGTGGCGTTTCCGCCTTGCTCGGGGTGAAATGATTAAAACAAAAAACAAAAAAAAAAGCTGATACAGCAAAACAGGCTTGTATGTGGATGGTGAATATATATATATATATAGTATTTTATTGTGAGAATGTTTAACGCCAAGGTTGTGGTTTTAGTGATAAAATGTATTTTGGTAAGCAGGTTTTTTTTAATTTTTTTTTTAAGTATATATATATATATTTCTATTGGGGTGGAGATAGAGCGTTGATATGTACAAGGAGTTTGTTACTTTAACTGACGAAGATTCATGCTGATTTCGAAGTTTCATGACGACACCGATATGGTCTTCTCGCCATGTTTCTTGAGGACACCGGAGTGATGACACCACTGTGTCACTCGTGCGTATGACGACCCCTCCGCCTGTATGTGTGCACATTTTTACGTTAAAAATGTGCTTATTTGTTATTTCGTAATTTTTTGTTTTTTCACGTAACACTGACACCTTAAACTTTCCTCTTTTTTTTATCAATTGTTACCATTTAAACTCATATATATATATATGTGTGTGTGTGTGTGTGTGTGTGTGTGTGTGTGTGTGTGTGTGTGTGTGTGATTAAATAAAAAGAAGACAAGAGGAAAAATGTATTTAACTCTCCTACACGTTTCGTCCTGTAATGGAATTTATCAAAGCAAAAGGGCGAAATGAGCTTTATTCTAAATTCTTCTTCTTTTACTATGTACCCTGTACCTTCAGGACGTAGGCGATCATGGCTTTCGACGTCTCCCTATTCCTGGTAGCTCTTACCACGCTTTCTCTTGTTACACTTGTTGAAAGTACTCGGGTACCTTAAGAAATTATTGATAATTACATCTGTGAACGTTACAGGTCATTTCTGACATCTTTCAATTGTAATACGCGAAAGATTATCCGTGAATATGAACGGATTTTATTAAAATAAAATGTTTGCAATTTATTTAATCTGACATGTTTAAAAAATGTTTGCTGCCTATATACACAAATATATATATACTAGCAATATAGCCCGGCGTTGCTCGGGAGTAATGAAAGCTTTAAAACTAATCCATGGTCATGGAGCTCAAAGGCTGCCTAAAGAATATTTGTGTGAAGTTTGGTGAGAATCGGATAAAAATTGTGGATTTGTATAAAGGACATACAGACAAATAAACAGACACACATACAAACATCTTACTTTTAATTTCTATATATATTATCGATTTTCTACACTATTGTAAGAATTTCAACCTTGAAACTTCTGAATATCGTTTCCTATGTCATTGTCTATGAGTGTATCAAATTTGATTAAAATCTGACCACTCCTTCTATAACCCGATTTTTTCGATTATCGATTTTCGATATTTATCGGGTGTAAATCGACACAAAACCTAGCTAAGAACACTCGCAGACGCTTATAGTAGAACTGTGTAAATTTTCAAGAAAATCGGTTCAGCCGTTTCGGAATCTATAGGTGACGGACACACACAGACACACAGACACACACTAATACAAAGTTCCACTTATAAATAAGTTTAGATTTAGATGTATATATATATATATATATATATATATATGTATGTAGGTATATATATATATATATATATATATATATATGTGTGTGTGTGTGTGTGTGTGTGTGCGTGTGTGTGTGTTCAGGGTGAAACTTAATGTAAGTAAAAAATAAATTTCATTAAATTTCTGCTTGTTTTGTATTTTGCTTTCGTTCTGTATTTTGTTGTATAAACGCATACGAGGACTGTAAGCCGAGGGTTGATTTAAACCAGGACACCCCGTCCATGGTGATCGTTAATGGTCTAGGAGACAAATAAACCACTAGAAAATCAATAAATAATTACAGAGTTAAAACTTATTATTTATTTGTAAGCGTATAAAATTGGTGTGTTTTTATTGAGAGACCCCGACTTTTCATATATATATATATATATATATATATATATTATCAATTTTCGGCCACATTACAAACGCTTATTACTTTTATTGCTGGCACGGTTTCGGCAATTCTAAGTAGATACAACGGTTATTTCGAGTACACGTATACACACACAGGCAGACACAACCGTGCACACATATACTCACACATACACGCACACAGGCATACATACACATATGCGGGCAGTCGCACTCACAGACGCACATCCACACGCGGACGCAAAACTAGTCCGAAAATGATTTTTGCTTAGCAAAATGCAGTTTTTCCCTTTGCTTATCTTAGTTTTGCTTATCTTAGTTTAGCACAAGACCACGGTTTTGGGGGAGCCATTGTTAATTAAACTAACTACTTAGTAGTAAAGACAGGCAATTTTAATTCGATGATCATAAATTCACGGCAGAGGCGGGCACCTCGAGGTGGTATAATGGTTAGCAAGTTTGTCTTGCGAGAACAATTACAAATGAGTAGTGAGTTCGATCCTCACTAGGTGTCCCTTACTTTCGGCCTTGTGCCACATCTATGCTGCGCTTAGGAAATCTCCATATCTCCACGGCGAGTTACACACCTGTAAATAAAGAGAGAGAGAGACAGACAGAGAGAGAGACAGAGAGAGAGAAAGACAGTGAGAGAGAGAGAGAGAGAGAGTCAATACTTTAACTAATTAAAATGCGTGCTTAAATCCTTCCGTCTTTGTGGATATATGAATATGATCATTTCAGGCATCCAACTTATTTACATAACAAAGACTGGAAAGTTGTGTGTGTATGAAAGAAAGAAAGAAAGAAAGAAAGAAGATCCAGAAATTGCAAAAAAATCCGAAAATTCGTTAGAAGAAGAAAGAAAGAAAGAAAGAAAGAAAGAAAGACAGAAAGAAAGAAAGAAAGAAGATCCAGAAATTGCAAAAAAATCCGAAAATTCGTTAGAAGAAGAAAGAAAGAAAGAAAGAAAGACAAAGAAAGAAAGAAAGAAAGAAAGAAGATTCAGAAATTGCAAAAAAATCCGAAAATTCGTTAGAAGAAGAAAGAAAGAAAGAAAGACAGAAAGAAAGAAATAGAGAAAGAAAGAAAGAAGATCCAGAAATTGCAAAAAAATCCGAAAATTCGTTAGAAGAAGAAAGAAAGAAAGAAAGAAAGAAAGAAAGACAGAAAGAAAGAAAGAAAGAAGACGAAAAAGAAGATTCAGAAGTTGCAAAAAAGGCCGAAAATTCCCTGGAAGAAAGAAAGAAAGAAAGAAAGAAAGAAAGAAAGAAAGAAAGAAAAAGAAGAAGAAAAAGAAGATTCAGAAGTTGCAAAAAAGGCCGAAAATTTGTTGAAAGAAGAAAGAAAGAAAGAAAGAAAGAAAGAAAGAAAAGTGCATGAGTGACAGGGGGAGAAGGGTTCTATAATGGATGGTAGTGGACAGATACACTTAACGTCTACTCATGATTTCGTCCGGGCATAGGTGATCACCTTGCTGTCAAGTGGCTCTACACGATTTAATTTGTGTCATGAGCAATCGTAATATGAATCCCCGCCTCTGTGCCTATAACACTCCGGATATGGCTGCCAGTTGACTAAAAGTCGCTGGTCGTGGGAACAAACCGCCCTTATTATCATTACGTAGAGACATAATAGATGCATAAACAGAGAAGCCAAAATGGCGTAGATTTCCAGCGTACCATTCAATTTTATTCATTTACTTGCAGTAACCGTGAAAATGTAACGCTTCTTCTATATTCTGAATTTTCTTATGAATCATTAATGAGTGAATAAGCTTCTTGTGAGATTCACGATTACACAATTGCATCGTGAAACGTGTGAGCTTGAGAATTTTAACAAAATCGTGAAATAAAATCATTATTATTAATTATTATAAATTAATAGTTATTCACAGAATTAAGAGATTGAGTTTGAGTTTTGGCATATCAACACCTCTGTGAGTTATTTAATGCAAATAAAAGGTGAGGTTTTAAGGTATTTTGTTAATGTTCGGTTATCATGAGAAGGTTGATTTAGTCAGATTTTAATGAATTTTTTTTTGTTTTTATTCTTTTTATTTTAGAAAACTAAAAAGGTCTTCTAGTTTTGTATTCAAAAATGTTTTGCTGAGAATATTTTTTTCTTTCAAAAATATGTTATGGTAATAATATTTTCTTAAAAAATGTATTATTGGTAATATTTTTCCTTCAAAAATATATATTTTCTATGGTAATAATATTTTCTTAAAAAATGTATTATTGGTAATATTTTTCCTTCAAAAATATATATTTTCTATGGTAATAATATTTTCTTAAAAAATGTATTATTGGTAATATTTTTACTTCAAAAATATATATTTTCTATGGTAATAATATTTTCTTAAAAAATGTTTTATTGGTCATATTTTTCCTTCAAAAATATATATTTTCTATGGTAATAATATTTTCTTAAAAAATGTATTATTGGTAATATTTTTCCTTCAAAAATATATATTTTCTATGGTAATAATATTTTCTTAAAAAATGTATTATTGGTAATATTTTTCCTTCAAAAATATATATTTTCTATGGTAATAATATTTTCTTCAAAAATGTATTATTGGTAATATTTTTCCTTCAAAAATATATATTTTCTATGGTAATAATATTTTCTTCAAAAATGTATTATTGGTAATATTTTTCCTTCAAAAATATATATTTTTTATGGTAATAATATTTTCTTAAAAAATGTATTATTGGATTGGTAATATTTTTCCTTCAAAAATATATATTTTCTATGGTAATAATATTTTCTTAAAAAATGTATTATTGGTAATATTTTTCCTTCAAAAATATATATTTTCTATGGTAATAATATTTTCTTAAAAAATGTATTATTGGTAATATTTTTCCTTCAAAAATATATATTTTCTATGGTAATAATATTTTCTTAAAAAATGTATTATTGGTAATATTTTTCCTTCAAAAATATATATTTTCTATGGTAATAATATTTTCTTGAAAAATGTATTATTGGTAATATTTTTCCTTCAAAAATATATATTTTCTATGGTAATAATATTTTCTTAAAAAATGTATTATTGGTAATATTTTTCCTTCAAAAATATATATTTTCTATGGTAATAATATTTTCTTAAAAAATGTATTATTGGTAATATTTTTCCTTCAAAAATATATATTTTCTATGGTAATAATATTTTCTTGAAAAATGTATTATTGGTAATATTTTTCCTTCAAAAATATATATTTTCTATGGTAATAATATTTTCTTGAAAAATGTATTATTGGTCATATTTTTCCTTTAAAAGTATTTTTCTATAGAAGTATATATATTAAAAGTGTATTTTATACTTTCATAGTGTTTTGACCCCAGTTTGGGAGTTAACTATTTACCCATAGCTGGGACCCTAACAGGCGCTACCACCCCGGGTCATAATGGTCATGGGAACAACAGCAATTAAGAGGTGGTCCCATGCTCCTCACAACCTCCCAATCAGAAGCTTTCCTGCCGGATGCAGTTTACTGTCGTGCCCTAGACCATCCGACAATTAAGAAGACGAAGATAAAAAGATTCAAAATTCACAGCAATATGATATTTATAAGGAAAAACTCAACACGTCATTTCAATTCGTTATCTAACTTATTTATAAATGGAACTTGTGTGTGTGTGCGTGTGTGTCTGTGTGTCTGTGTGTGTGTCCGTTACCTATAGACTCCGAAACGGCTGAACCGATTTTCTTGAAAATTTACACAGTTGTACTATAAGCTAGGTTTTGTGTCGAGATACTCCCGATAAATATCGAAAATCGATAATCGAAAAATCGGGTTATAGAAGGAGTGGTCCGATTTTAATAAAATTTGATACACTCATAGACAATGACATAGGAAACGATATTCAAAAGTTCCAAGGTTGCAGTTCTTACAATAGGGCAGAAAATTGATAATATATATATATATAAGGCAAGATGTTTGCGTGTGTGTCTGTCTGTATGTCTGTATTTTTTCAGCCCTTTTATTTTAGTTTTTGCTTCGGGTTTGGCTCTAAGTAGGCATAATTGTACTTCTTAGTCTCAGTCATGATATCATTTACTCAGAGGACTTATTTAGCCTTCAAAATTCAGTTTACGATGAAAATAACTTATTTGATATCGATACCAGGAAATCAAAATTTGACTTACATCCATTCATTTTTCTTTCAGTCTACGGTTTCGCTTTAACTGGAAACAACTATTGCTTTTTAGTTTTTCTTGCCAACATCCAAAGGGTCTGAGCTCCAAGACAATGGATTAGT